>JAHFZB010001044.1:0-17455 GCA_036884735.1 Huso huso
AGTGCCACGTATTGTTAGGTTGTGTGTGTAAGCCCAGTAAAACTTTTCAAATGGGGGGAAGGGGAAAATAAAATAGTACCCTGACTCTGAGGACCTGTGAATTACACGGTTTGTAACCTTAACGGTTAGTTTCTGGTTAAAATTCCTGAGCTTAATCAGGGTTCAGGAACAGGCCGCTATATGGCTAACCTTTAAATAAATAATATATATTAAAGAAGGCTCAAAGAGCCAGCTGCCCTCTATAATTCTGTTATAATTGTGGTTTATATATCAGAACTAGCCGGCACCACACGGTTCTTGCTCCCCTTAAAATAGACCCAGGATTCCAGAAACTGGTTTTTACAGCGCTGACGCACTATTTTTTTAACAGCAAAAAACAAAAACACAAAATAAACTCCTAGCTCTATAATTTGAAAGCACTAACTAGACACACGGACCTTCACTATCGGGCAGGACGGCTAAGACGCTTACCTGCCAAACTAAAAACACACTCTTCTTCAAACTTACACGACTGTTTGGAAGCAGAGAGCACCTTTCTGCTCTCCTTCTCCTCAGCAGCCCCATAAACTGATCTGCCTCTTTATATGCCCTGCACCTGGCTCTACTTAATAACAGAACCAGGCAGGGATACTCAATACAAAACAATTAACAAATCAAAGTAACAATAAAGCAAAAACAATCAAACAATAGAGCAAACTAACAAACAAGGTGCTCAAGACATATATCCTACACAGGGAGGATTTTAACACCCCTCCCTGCCGTCTTACAATACATATATAAAAAAAATCACTTACATCTGTATCAAATACATGAAACACTTTTATAATTAGTGTGTCCGAAAATTGCCTATAGAGAGACTCGCGCGGCTGGACTCTGTAATAACAGCGGTCCGAGGCTCCCGCTTCTGTAAAGACTTCAGCGGCTGACTCTGTAATAACAGCTTGTCTGAGGCTCCCGCTTCTGTAAAGACTCGCTGCTGACTCTGTAATAACAGCTGGCCCCAGGCTCCTGCTTTGTGTAAAGACTCGCTGCTGGACTTGTAATAACAGCTGTCCGAGGCTCTCGCTTATAAAGACTCGTATGGCTGACTCTGTAGTAACAGCGGTCCGAGGCTCCCGCTTCTATAGAGACTCGCTGCTGACTTCTAATAACAGCGGTCCCAGGCTCCGCCTATAGAGACTTGTGCGGCTGACTGTAACAGCGCAACTGGTGCTCCCGCTTGTAGAGACCGCGGCTGATTCCCTGTAATAACAGCGTGTCCCCAGGCTCGCTTGTAAAGACTTACGCTGGACTCTGTAATAACAGCTGTCCAGGCTCCCCGCTTTATAAAGACCGTAAGTGGCTGACTCCTGTAATAACAGCTGTCCGAGGCCCCGCTTGTAAAGACTCGTATGTGTTGACTCTGTGTAATAACAGCTGCGTCCAGGCTCCCGCCAAAGACTCGCCACAAGCTGGACTCTGCAATAACAGCTGTCCAGGCTCCCGCCTCTATAAAGACTCAGGCGTTGACTGCACAACATGCGGTCCGAGGCTCCCTGCCTGTAAAGACTCGTATGCTGGACTCTTGGCCAACAGCGGTCCGAGTTCCTCGCTTATAAAGACTGCGGTTGACTCTGTAATAACAGCTGCTGTCCGAGGCTCCTGCCGTAAAGACTGCATGGGCTATCTTGTAATAATAGCTGTCCGGTGTCTCTGCCTATAAAAGACTCAAGGCTGATTTGCACAACAGCGCAGTCCAGGCTCTTTCTATAAAGACTCAGCTGACTCTGTAGTAAATAGCGTCTGAACGCTTAGTAAAGACTGCTGGCTGGACTCTCTGCAATACCAGTGTCCTAGGCTCCCGCTTATAAAGACTCACAAGGCTGGACTCTGTAGTAACAGCGGTCTCAGGCTCCCCGCTTCTATAAAGACTCGTGGCGGCTGGACTCTTGTAGTAACAGCGATCCAGGCTCCGCTTATAGAGACTCATGCTGGACTCTGTAATTAACAGCGGTCTGAGGCTCCCGCTTGTAAAGACTTATGCTGCTGACTCTGTAATAACATGTTGTCCGAGGCTTCCGCTTCTGTAAAGACTCCTCGCGTGGCTGGACTCTTGCACAACAGCTGCAGTCCGAGGCTCCCGCTTCTATAAAGACTCGCTGCTGACTCTGTAGTAAGAAATGCAGTCCGAGGCTCCTCGCTTTATATAAAGACTCGTAAGTGCTGACTCTGCACACAGCGGTCTGAGGCTCCCCGCCTTGTAAAGACTTGTGCGGCTGGACTCCCTGTACAACAGCGGTCCGAGGCTCCCCGCTTCTGTGTAGAGACTCGCAAGGGTTGACTCTGTAATAACAGCGGTCCGGTGCTCCCCGCTTGTAAAGACTTGTGCTGACTCTGTAATAACAGCTGTCCGAGGCTCCCCGCTTGTAGAGACTGCGGCTGGATTCTCTGTAATAACATGCGTATCCGAGGCTCCTCTGCCTGTAGAGACCTCCGCGCTGACTCTGTAATAACAGCGTGTCCGAGGCTCCCGCCTGTAAAGACTTGCGCGCTGGACTCTGTAATACGAAAGCGTGTCCGGAGGCTCCCGCTTGTAGAGACTGCAGCGTTGACTCTGTAATAACAGCGTGTCCGAGGCTCCCCGCTTGCAAAGACTATGCCGCTGGATTCTGCACAACAGCGTGTCCTGAGGCTCCCGCTTCTATAAAGATCAAGGCTGCTGGACTTGTATCAACAGCGTAACCAGGCTCCCGCTTCTGTAAAGACTGTATGGCTGGACTTCGTAATAACAGCGTGTCTGAGGCTTCCGCTTATAGAGACTCCGCGAGGCTGGACTCCTGTAATAACAGCGCAGTCCAGGCTCCCCGCTTCTGTAAAGACTGCGCGGCTGACTTTGTAATAACAGCGTGTCCGGTGTTCCCCGCTTATGTGCCACTGCGCGCTGGACTCTGTATAACAGCGTATCCGAGGCCTCGCCTGTAAAGACTTTATGCTGACTCTGTAATAACAGCGTAACTGAGGTTCCCGCTTGTAAAGATCAAGACGGTTGACTCTGTAATAACAGCTGCGGTCCGAGGCTCCCCGCTTGCAAAGACTGCACGCTGACTTCTTGCACAACAGCGGTCGGAGGCTTCCGCCTATAGAGACTGGGCGAGGCTGACTCTGTAATAACAGCGTGTCCGCAGGCTCCGCCTGTAAAGACTCGCGCGGCTGACTCTGTAATAACAGCGTGTCTGGAGGCTTCCGCTTATAGAGACTAGCGAGGCTGACTCCTGTAATAACAGTGTCCCAGGCTCCTGCTTCTGTAAAGACTCGCTGCTGACTTCTGTAATAACAGCGTGGTCCCAGGCTCCCGCTTCTATAAAGACTGGACCCCTGTAGTAACAGCGCAGTCCGGTGCTCCCGCCTATAAAGACTCGCGGCTGGACTCTGTAGGTAACAGCGCAGTCCGAGGCTCCCGCTTGCAGACTCGCTGCTGACTTCTGTAATAACAGCGTGTCCAGGCTCCCGCTTCTGTAGAGACTTCGTGCGCTGACTCTGTAATAAATAGCTTGTCCGAGGCTCCCGCTTGTAAAGACTTGGCGCCGCTGACTCTGTAATAACAGCTGTGCGTCCGAGGCCTCGCTTATAAAGACTCGCCGTTGACTCTGGCCAACAGCGTGTCCGGGAGGCTCCCGCTTGTAAAGACTCAGGCGGCTGGACTTCACAACATGCGGTTCGAGGCTTCCGCTTATAGAGAGATCATGAGGCTGACTCTGTAATAACAGCGTGTCCTCGAGGCTCCCCGCTTGCAAAGACTCGTGCTGCTAGATTCTGTAATAACAGCTGCAGTCCAGGCTCCCGCTTGTAAAGATTCTTGCGGCTGGACTTCTGTAATAACATGCTGTCCGGTGGCTCCCGCTTATAAAGACTCAAGGCCACAATTTCCTGTAATAACAGCGGTCCGGTGGCCTCCGCTTGTAAAGACTCAAAAAGGCTGGACTCTGTAATAACAGCGTGTTCTGAGGCTTCCGCCTATAGAGACTGCTGAGTTGGACTCTGTAATAACAGCTGCAGTCCGGAGGCTCCGCCTGTAAAGACTTCATGCTGGACTCTGTAATAACATGCAGTCCCAGGCTCCCGCTTCTGTAAAGACTCTCAGACGGGCGGATCTCTGTAATAACAGCGTCCGAAGTTCGCCGTAAAGACTCGTGACGGGTTGACTCTGTAATAACAGCGTGGTCTGCTGAGTTTCCGCTTATAGAGATCAGCGAAAGCTGACTCTGTAATAACAGCGTCCGAAAGCTCCCGCTTCTGTAAAGACTCGTATGCTGACTCTGTAATAACAGCGTATCCCAGGCTCCCGGCTTATAAAGACTAAGGCTGACTTCTGTAATAACAGCGCAGTCCGAGGCTCCCCGCTTCTGTGTAAAGACTTTCGCGCTGACCCTGTAATAACAGCGTGTCCGAGGCTCCCCGCTTGTAAAGACTCGCGACGGGCTGATCCCTCTATAATAACAGCGCGGTCCGGTGCCCCGCTTGTAAAGACCGCACGGCTGGACTCTGTACACCAGCGCGCTTCCCGCCATAGAGACCAGGCTGGACTTCTGTAACAGCGCAGTCCGAGGCTCCCGCCCGTAAAGACTGCAGCGGCTACCTGTAATAACAGCGCGGTCTGAGGCTTCCGCTTATAGAGACTCAAGAGGCTGGACTCTGTAATAACAGTGTGTCCGGAGGTCCCTGCTTCTGTAAAGACTCAAGGGTTGACTCCTGTATTAACAGCTGTCCGAGGCTCCTCGCCGCAAAGACTCATGCTGCTGGACTCTGTAGTAACAGCGGTCCGAGGCTCTCGGCTATAAAGACTCGTATGCTGACTTGTAGTAACAGCGCGGTCCAGGCCTCGCCGAGTAGAGACTGCTGCTGGAGCCCTCGTAATAACAGCGCGGTCCGGGAGGCTAGACTCGTGCGGCTGGACTCTGTAATAACAACGTGTCTGGGCTTCGCTTCTATAGGGCTTCATGAGGCTGGACTCTGTAATAACAAGCGTGTCGAGGCTCCAACTTCTAGCAAAGACTTTTGCGGCTGGACTCTGTAATAACAACGTGTCCGAGGCTCCCGCTTCTGTAAGGGCTTCGCCGGCTGGACTCTGTAATAACAAGCGTGTCCGAGGCTCCCGCTATATGAAGACTACGCGGCTGGACTCTGTAATAACAGCGTGTCTGAGGCTTCAGCTTCTATAGAGACTTCATGAGGCTGGACTCTGTAATAACAGCGTGTCGAGGCTCCAACTACTGTAAAGACCGTGGCTGGACTCTGCCAACAACAGCGTGTCTGGGAACTCCTTCTATAGAAGACTACAGGCTGGACTCTGTAATAACAGTGTCCCGAGGCTCCTGCTTCTGTAGACTCGTGCGGCTGGACTCTGTAATAACAGCGTGTCCGAGCTCCCGCTTCTGTAAAGACTTCGCGGCTGGACTCTGTAATAACAATGTCCAGGGCTCAACTGTGAGCTAAATGCGGCTGGACTCTGTAGTAACAAGCGTGTCGAGGCTCCCGCTTCTATAGAGACTCGCGGCTGGACTCTGTAATAACAAGCGTGTCCGAGGCTCCCAGCTTCCTTGAGGCTGGACTCTGTAACAAGCGTGTCGAGGCTCCGCTTCTGTGGAACTATTCGGCTGGACTCTGTAATAACAAGCGTGTCGAGGCTCCACTTCTGTAAGACTTGCCTTGACTGGACTCTGTAATAACAGCGTGTCCGAGCTCCAGCTTATAAAACTACATGTGACTGGACTCTGTAATAACAGCGTGTCAATCCCGCTTCTGTAAAGACTACAGCGGCTGGACTCCTGTAATAACAAGCGTGTCTGAGGCTTCCGCTTCTATGAAGACTCGCGAGGCTGGACTCTGCATAATAATGGCGTGTGTCCAAAACCGCTACTGTAGCAAAGACTGGAATGCATTGGACTCTGTAATAACAGCGTGTCCGAGGCTCCCGCTTCTGTAAAGACTTTGCGGCTGGACTCTGTAATAACAAGCGTGTCCGGGCTCGCTTCTCCATGTAAAGACTCGGCGTGGCTGGTTTCTGTAATATAGCGTGTCCGAGGCTCCTTCTGTAAGACTTTGCGGCTGGACTCTGTAACAACAAGCGTGTCGAGGCTCCCAGCTACCAAAGGCTGTGCAGCTGGACTCTGTAATAACAAGCGTGTCGAGGCTCCCGCTTCCTATAAAGACTAGTGGCTTCAGACTCTGTAATAACAAGCGTGTCGAGGCTCCCGCTTCTGTAAAGACTTTTGCGGCTGTACTCTGTACTAACAACAAGCGTGTCGAGGCTCAACTGTAAAACTTTGCGGCTGGACTCTCTGTAATAACAAGCGTGTCCGAGGCTCCTTCTGTAAAGACTACGGCTGGAACTCTGTAATAACTTAGCGTGTCGAGGCTCCCTTTAAAGACTGCAGCTGGACTCTGTAACTAACAGCGTGTCTGGGCTTCGCTTCTATAGAGATAGCGAGCTGGACTCTGTAATAACAAGCGTGTCCAGAGGCTCCAGCTTCTGCAGTTCGTCGGCTGGACCTCATAACAACGTGTCTGGGGCTTCGCTTCTATAGAGACTCGCTTGAGGAGGCTGGACTCTGTAATAACAGTGTCCAGGCTCTGCTTCTGTAAGACCAGCATGTGACTGGACTCTGTAATAACAAGCGTGTGGGGGCTCGCTTCTATGAGGCCAGCTGGACTCTGTGTAACAAGCGTGTCCGAGGCTCCAGCTTCTATAAGGAGCTTCGTGCGGCTGGGCTCTGTAAGTAACAAGCAGTAAGAGCTCCCTTCTATAAGTTTCAGCTGGACTCTGTATTTCTGCGTCGAGGCTCCCGCTTCTCTAGACTTATGCGGCTGGACTCTGTAATAACAGCGTGTCCGAGGGCTCCCGCTTCTAGCAAGACTTCGTCTTGACTGGACTCTGTAATAACAAGCGTGTCCGGGCTCCCTTCCTGTAAGAACTACTGTGGCTGGACTCTGTAATAACAAGCGTGTCAGGCTCCCGCTTATATATAAAGACTGTGACTGGACTCTGTAATGACAAGCGTGTCCAGGCTCCACGCTTCTATAAAGGCTTCACGGCTGGACTCTGTAATGGCTGGCGTGTCCGAGGCTCCAGCTATAAAAAGACTCAGCGGCTGGACTCTGTAATAACTGTAGCGTGTCAGGACTCCCAGCTTTCTATGAGCTTCCTTGTGGCTGGACTCTGTAGTAACAAGCGTGTCCGAGGCTCCCGCTTTGTAAAGACTTGTCGTGGACTCTGTAACAGCGTGTCCGAGGCTCCCTTCTGTAAACTCGGCTGGACTCCTGTGGTAACAAGCGTGTCCGAGGCTCCGCTATAGACTCGCGGCTGGACTCTGTAGTAGCTGGCGTGTCCGAGGCTCCTTCTGTCAGACATGTGGCTGGACTCTGTAATAACGGCGTGTCCTGAGGCTCGCTTCTGTAAAGACTTCAGCGGCTGAACTCTGTAGTAACAGCGTGTCCGAGGCTCCCATATAAAGACTTGTTGGCTGGACTCTGTAACAAGCGTGTCGAGGCTCCCACTTCTATGGGAACTCGTCTTGACTGGACTCTGTAACCAACTGGCGTGTCCGAGGCTCCCTTCTATGAGACTCGCTGGACTCGCCAGCCAACAATAATCCGGGCTCGCTTCTATAAAGTCTCGTCTGACTGGACTCTCTGTAGTAACAAGCGTGTCTGAGGCTCCAGCTTCTGTAGAACTTCGCGGCTGGACTCTGTAACAGCGTCCGAGGCTCCAGCTTCTGTAGAGACTCGGCGGACTCTGTAATAACAAGCGTGTCCGAGGCTCCCGCTTCTATATAGAACTACATGTGGCTGGACTCTGTAATAACAAGCGTGTCGAGGCTCCAGCTTCTGTCTCAAGACATGTGACTGGACTCTGTAACAACGTGTCCAGGCTCGCTTCTGCTAGAAGACTTCGTGCGGCTGGACTCTGTAATAACAAGCGTGTCCGAGGCTCCCGCTTCTGTAAAGACTACAGCGGCGGCTGGACTCGCAATAACAGCGTGTCCGGCTCCTTCTATAAAGACTCGCGCGGCTGGACCTGGCAACAGCGTCCGAGGCTCCGCTATGAACTCGTGTGACTGGACTCTGTAACCTTAGCGTGTCTGAGGCTTCCGGCTTCTATAGAACTTCATGGCTGGACTCTGTAATAACAGCGTCATCCGAGGCTCCAACACCTGCAACCAAGACTACGTCTTGACTGGACTCTGTAACAGTATCGAGCTCCCGCTTCTGTAAAGACTCTGCGGCTGGACTCTGTAATAACAGCGTGTCCAAGGGCTCCCGCTTCTATAAGACTGTGACTGGACTCTGTAATAACTGGCGTGTCCGAGGCTCCCGCTATAGAGACTATTTAGCGGCTGGACTCTGTAATAACAGGCGTGTCCGAGGCTCCCGCTTCTGTAAAGACTCGCGGCTGGACTCTGTAATAACCGCGTGTGTCCGAGCTCCAGCTTCTGTAAAAACTTTGCGGCTGGACTCTGTGGCTAACAGCGTGTCCAGGCTCCGCTTCTATAGAGACCACGGGCTGGACTCTGTAATAACAGCGCGGTCGAGGCTCCCCGCTTCTGTAAAGACCTCTCGCACGGCTGGACTCTGTAATAACAGCGTGTCTGAGGCTTCCGCTTTATAGAACTCGCGCGAGGCTGGACTCTGTAATAACAAGCGTGTCCGAGGGCTCCGGGTTCTGTAAAGACTCGTGCGGTTGGACTCTGTAATAACAGCGTGTCCAGGCTCCTTCTGTAAAGCTCTGCGGCTGGACTCTGTAATAACAGTGTGTCGAGGCTCCCGCTTCTGTAAAGACTCCGCGGCTGGACTCTGTAATAACAGCGTGTCGAGGCTCCCGCTTCTGTAAAGACTTTGGCTGGACTCTTAATAACAGCGTGTCCGAGGCTCCCGCTTCTGTAAAGACTCGTGGTGGCTGGACTCTGCACACAGCGTGTCCGAGGCCCCCTTCTGTAAAGACTCGTGTGGCTGGACTTGCAATAACAGCGTGTCTGAGGCGGGGCAACTAGAACTGAAGAGCAGCACCTGGGCTCGGGTAAACGTTTTATATATTAAAAGAAAAAACACATCTTAACCAAACGAGGACATATCCCTCTTAATCGCACTGGTGTTAAACTGAGGGTTTGTCGGGGGTTACAGCCCAAAGCAACCTGAAAGCAGGCTCAGGAGCGTGCAGATACAAGATGGGTGGAGACCGTGTGAAATCAGGAGCAGGATCGCGTTCACTCATGTAGAGTGACAGACCAGGCAGACATCCTTCCAGATGAGACATGAACAAACAAGGTCCTATTGGAAGTGACTCTGCAGCAGCAGTTGTTGATGAAGCATAGCTCACCCCTAGTCCTCTAAGTCACTTTGGATAAAAAGCGTCTGCTAAATTAATAATTAATAATAACAGATCGACACTATTGGCCCATAAGGATCCTGTAACAAAAACAGTATTTCAGTGGTATTGGTTTCCTGACTGCAGACGCCATATGAAGGGTAAGAAGGTGGCGGGCAGGGGGTCAGTTCAAACTATTTTAAGTAATAAATGTATTTTTAAGTTGCTTTTCCTTGTTTAGTGAACTGCTGTCTGCTGTGCTTATGTTTTCAGAATATCCTCCGGGCCGCTCCTCCACTGCGGCTTATCTCATGGCGACAGATGAGGAGGATGATGATGTCGCCCAGCCCAGCGCCGGAGGATACCACTGACCAGCACAGGGGCAGGGGAAGGACTGGGGCAGGGAGACGCCACCCTCCACAGTTACGGGGAGCACAGGGGCAAACCACTAAAGCCAGCACTTCGGGAGAGCAGAGACAGGAGGCAGATCCAGAGGCAGCAGCCCACTGTAACGGACAGGGGGCAGGAGAAGGGGGGCAGGAGCACCACCCCCATTCCGATGGGTGCGACCCTGGATTAAAGCCTCTCTGGGGTTGGAGGGCAGAAACGCAGGGCAGTGGTGTTGGTATCCACAGGGAGGCTAGCCTGTTTATTAGGGCCGGAGGCTGGTGCTTACAGAGGGGAAGCAGTCAGAGTCAGCTGTCGAAACACGCGAGACTTACCCCGAGACAGAATGAAACATCGGGCCGATCTGCAGGGAAAGGGGGTGGCGGAACTTGCAACAAGCTGGGGCTCAGCCTGCACCCCCACATTCCCACCGCGGAACCCCGAGATCCCCCTGCCCTGCCAGCAGCAGCAGCAGCAGCAGCAGCCCTCCTGAGAGAGAAGAATCTACGAGGCTCTGCAAAGGGGTGATCCCAGGGGCGAGGAGTCGCGATGGAGAAGGGCTCGTAAGTTTTCCCGAACCGGGATCCGAACAACGCCCCGCCTCTGCCGCCCTGGTCCCTCTGAGCTGCGCGGGCCATCCCGGATCCGCTCGGGAATGAGGACTGGAATCGGCAGCAGGCAGGCAATCCCAGGCAGCAGGAGGCGGCCCTGAAATGAACGAGAAGGATTTATGAGAAAAACCCAGCAAAGCCATTCACAGAGCAGAAACTGAGACGGAAGAGTTAAAAGCATCGCAGAGCTTGTAGAGAGGGGAGAGGAAGCGGGGAGAAAAAAAGTCAGGAGAACAACAAACTATCAACGCTATCATCCAGTGCAGCAGCAGCAGCAGAATTCAAACCAGCCGTGTATGTGGAACCCGCGCTGGGGGGCAGAGGGGATGAATCCCACTACCGCGCTGGAGATGGAAGACTGAAGCGACGCTGGGGCCGGCAGCGCAAGGCTAAGGGGGGCGGCGCGGTCAAGGCGAAAAGCCGCCACCAGTGCTGCTGCTGGGAGGAGGTGACGACCGCTTAGTGTGCGCTGAGACAGCCTGCCCTGATCTGACTCACACGGGAGGCGGAGGGAAGTCTCCAGGAGCAGCTGGGGCAGGCGGGACATACATATCCTGCCTCGGCTGCCCAGGATCGAGGAGGGGGGACCTCACCCTTACCCCAGCTGTTGCCCGGGGAGCCCCCAGTCTGAGAGAGAGAGGGGCTGGGCTAGAGCGAGGATCACAGCGAGTGGGACTCTGAGTTTTGCACAACTGTTTCACGCAGGTGTGGACCAGCGTTTGTAAGGGCAGCGGATCAGTCAGTCAGAGTCATATTAACATGGTCCCTTTTAAAGTTTCTCCTGATGTTTTAGTAGTCAGTCAGTCCCTCAGGATTATATAGCACTGAGTTTGCCATGGTTTTCCAGGCAGCCTCTATCGCTCTGTAAAAATCTCCTCTGTGTGTTGCAGTGCTTCCCCGACTCCTGCTTCTCCTGCTCCGCTCCTCGTCCTTGGGACAGAGTCCGGTGGTTCTGCCCTGAGCTGCCTCTCCATCGGCTCCATCTCGGATTTCGCAGCTCCACGAGATCACACTGGGGTAAGCGGAGAGGAGGGAAGGGGTTTTAAACATCTGTCCTCCATTAGTGTGTTTGAATGAGTGTTTTGTGTCCTTTGTTCAGAAGGTAATTCTCTGCGGTCACCATGACTAGCAACCTCTACTAAGCGCTTTAGCATTGAAACGCTGAAAGAAAAACTCAAATCCAGTGAGAAAAGGTTTAGATTAGAAGTCGTTTTTTTGAACAGAAGGCTGCTGAAGGTTTTACAAGGAGCATTCAGCAGAGGCTGGGGATCGCCCCCGTGCTCTATACAGCTGTGGTCCCCCATAGAACAAAACTCATTTTTGCTGGCGTAAAGTGGGATGAAACCTGCTGAATAACATTAGGTTCACATATTGAGGTACACACCACTGCTTTTAGTTTTTCCATGTACTTAATGAAAAACTGACGACAAATGACATTTGGAAATCTAACATGAAATGCTGTGTTGATATTATGGCTTGTCCACTTTATTTTCAGGATACCCGCTTTTGTTGTTTCTTTGATTACATGATGTTAAATAACAGATCAAAATGATGTTTCAAAATAGTGTATTAATTTTTTATTTATTTATTGATTTATTTTTTTTTTAAATGATGTTTCAATCCTAAAATGTCTCAGTTAGATGCTAGGTGTCCTACTCCAGTGGAGATGTTACAGCTGCAGTGGCTGGCTGGCTTTACAGCTGCAGTGGCTGGCTGGCTGCTCTTGGTGCTGCCTGTACCCAGTCTAGGGAGGCGATGCCCGGTGCCCCGGTCCCAGTCTCTGCAGGACTACTTGTAGGACGCCAGCCATTGGTGCGGACTCATAGAGGAGCTCGTGACCGCGAATCACCAGACACCAGACTGGCTTCACCGCCGCTTCCTTTCACTCGCCTGGCTGTGTGTCTGCCTCTGTCTGTCGTTGCCAAAGATCTTCCTGACAATCTGTTGTCTTGTATCCGCTGTAATCATGCCTGCTGCCGCATCCCTTCCCCGTTCTCTCTCTCTCTCCCTGTCTGCGTAATGCTGTGCTTTTGTCTGGGCTGAGTTAACGTTAGCTGCACCAGCTCCAGCTCGCCCTGTCGTGCCCCTCTGTCTCTCCTCTCCCGTCTCTGACATCGCAGGCGGGCTCCTCGTTTCAGCCGGCTCATCATGCTGACTCACCGGGAGCTGCAGTCTGGAAGGAACCGAGGCCAGGCTGGGCTGGAGGGGAGCGTCACACAACCGCCAACCCCAAGGACCTGTAATCTTCGCTTGGGAGACACACCGCCAACCCTAAGGACCTGTAACCCCGCTTGAGACACACTGCCAACCCCAAGGACCTGTAACCCGCTGAGATTAATGCTACAACCCTAAGTACCTGTAACCACCTGGGAGACACACCACCCCAAGGACCTGTAACCCCCGCTGGAGACACACCGCCAAGGTCCTTAACACAGCTGGGAGACACACCGCCAACCCCAGGGACCTGTAACCCTGCTGGGGAGACACACCGCCAGAGCAGGGCCGGCAAACCCAGTCCTCCAGGTTTTCATTCCAACTTGTTTTAGTTTCACTTCATTCTTCTAACTTATTTGTTCAATCGGGCCATCCTCAGAGTGACCCTGCAGCAGCAGCAGTTGTTATTTTTAATGCTCTAAAGTCTAAACGGTTTTAGAAAATACTTTGAGTATTTGGTTGTCTTTTAGAAATGTTTTTTATTTATTATTTATTTAATTGATTGTTTTCAAGCCGGCTTACCAAATGTTTTTTTTTTTTTTACATGTTGAGTAAAGTTTGTTCTCATACTGAAGTTACTCCCGTTCTCATTGGTGTGGAAGGTTTGTATTGGAATTCTTTTAAAAGCTGTTTTCAGTTTTTATCCTGACCTAGATCACAGCTTGATGATGTCGCGCAGACTACGGCTGTGTTTTGTTTTATTTATTTCTTTCACGGATTTCAGTTGCCGTGTAACATGAAGTTCACCGAAGATCCCATCACCGGCAAAACCCTCAAACCTGACGTCAGCAAACTGATCTGCGCCACAAAACAGATCCAAGCACGATGTTAAAACACTCAACAGGAAGCGAACCTTAAAGTGACTGACGACTGAGTGACATCACCAAGCATGGGCAAACAAGCAGCCGGATAGGGTGAGGGACAGGGGCAGGAACCACGGCGACATACTGAGCATAATAACAGAGCTCCAGCTCAAAAACAGCTTTTCGGGACTGTATTCGCCTATCGCCCCCTGCAGGAGAGAGCTTTTTATACCAAAGGCTTTATTGTAATTGCTGTTTTGTTTCTAGTTCTGAAGCCAAAGTGAAATCTGCAGCTTTGGTCAAATGTTTTGCACCAAAAACATTTTTAGGATTGACATATAAAAAAAAAAAGCCTATCTGAACACAATGTAGAAAACCTATCTGAAAAACAAAATTAAGTATCTGGAAAACTACAAAGCGGTGTTTTATTCAATATGTTAACGCTCATTATTCAGCTGGTTTCATTTGACTGCATGAAGCACAGTGAGTTAATGGTGATGCAAGAGTTTTGTGTTTTTCCTGTAAAGCACAGAAATGTTTGAAATTGAAGTTAATAATAATGTGCATCGACACAACCAAAGAATAGAGACATAAATGAAGAATAAATGTAGATTGTTTATATTGGGTGTAAACCCTTGGAACAATGCAATCGAGGAGCAGTGAGGTGAAGAACTATCCATACAAAACCTTTACATATATACATCTATACTGGAAGAACTCTACATGCAATTCAAACATATAGACACACATATACTGTGTATTAGACTCGTAAGCCATTAACACGAATATTTATTACTATGAAAACAAAGTACAGCTTGCAACGCAGACAACACGGCAGCAAAGTAGCGAGAACAAACAACAAACCCCATTTAAAACAACTGGGGTTTGGTTTGGTTTTTGAGGAAGAACGTTTTCGTCCGTCCCAGTTGTGTTTTTGCTTCCCCAGACTTGAATAGGAGCCTGGTCGGTCTGGGGCGGTTCTGGGCCGTGGGCATCTCAAATATATTCGTGGGGTATCGCTGAAGGGGGCTCCCCTGGCGCCTTGCCTGTCGCTTCTCTTTAGCGGCGTGGTAGTCTGTGTTACGCCGGGGCAGTAGCGCCGTGCAGCGCTTCATATCTCCGTGGCACCGCAACGCGGGCACTTAGCGTCTGAGATAGGGGCACAGCACTTTGTCACCGCCCCAAAGCTGTGGCTGTTGTAGACCTTTCTGGACTCCCGTTCTTTTTGCAAAACACGAGAACTGCTTCTCCATCCGGGCGGTCGGGTTGGTTTAGCGCCCGGCGACTTGACTTCTGAAGGCTCTGCTGCTTCGTTGCTGCGGGGTCGGGCTGTGTCGCCCGCCATGCCGGCCAGCACACGGGACTCGTTGGGACCCGCTCGCTTCCAGCAGCGCCCAGTCCTCGTTCCTGCAGCAGTTCGGCCAGACCGAGTAGTCTTTCCACACGTCGAAGCTCTGGTTACCGCCGTCCATTTTTGATCAAAGTAAAATAACGATACACAAAGACGTCTTGTGCTTGTTGAACTGTCTGCACACGGAGTCGCCACCAGTACTCAAGCTTCGACCTGTCAATCAGGCCTGAATTTGAATTTTAAGGCAGGGTCCCAGGATACAATAACACCCCGCCCTCAAATCCCTGGACCAAGGCGCCCAAAATCAATACAACAAACCATCAAAAGAACCGACTAACTAACCTCCAGGCTATCAAAGCTGCAAACACTTTGCAACCTCGCGATTTCATTTTCTTTTTTCTTTTTTATAATATTATAACGATGGTGAGTTTTTATAATAATGCAAGACGCTTGAAACCGCTGGGGTTTCATGCAGAATCAGCGACGCGGAATGGAATGAATCTTTGACGCCAGGACCGGTCTCTGACGTCAGTTTATTAATATTTGTTACTGTACATGAATTGTTGAAACGCGTTGACAGGATGGTAACCTGCAGATTCACATACAGTATGTGTATTAACACAGTATCGTACACTGTAAGACCAGTGTTTAACTTTAAAACTCTTTCAAACACCTCACTGAGTTTGTAATTCTAAATGTGGTAGGATTTAAACACCCTATGTGTTTATTTTGTAAACTCTGGGACGTGTTTATGATTTGCAACACTTTTTTAAACATTTTGTACGGGTTTATAACAGGGCTGGTGTTTAAAATCTAAACATTAAAACTTCGACAAATTAAACCCATAACGTTTAGCAATTATTTAGAGTTCCACATGACCAAACACCACAGTGTTACACCAGGGGTTGTATCAACGAGATCAAAAAACAGATCGATCCGGGCTCACTGGAGCCGGATCATGAAAAGGCGTTGTACTAAAGCGGATCAGAACCAAGCTCCACTGATCCCAAATCTTGATCCGATCCTGAGCTGCGCAGCCGTAACCAGAGAAACTGACCAATGAGAAGTAGTATCAGGCGCCCAGATTGAAGAATCCGAATGTCAGAAAATGAAGTGCGTTTAATTTAAACGACATGAATCAGAAGCAACTACTGTACATGTATAATTTAAAACTTCAGCGAATCTATAAAAAGCAGATCGGTATATTATCACCGGTATCCTTTTTTTTAACTTCTAAAATGTTTTAATAAATGTTAGTAATCACGGTCGTGTGTGTTTTTTGTGACGGACACAGATATTTTACAGCGGTATAGCCTCCATACACACAAACATCCAGCTGCAGCGTCGGTTCAGGCAAATTATCAACACATTTTGAGCAAATGTAATTATGCTGACAGACAGCTGCAACTGAAAATGACGCGGACAGGGGAGACTGAGGCTGTGAAAAGGTAATTAAATTAATGAGAAAAAAGAATGGGAGAATGATATGCATAAAAATACAACGTTAAATCTAATTAAATTAATGAGAACGCCAGTATGACTGTTCTACACAGAAAACGTAGAAATATTATTTATGAAACCTATAGGGCTTTGTCCACGCGTCCATCGAGGTACTGTCGGGACGCCATTTGTCCCGATTTTGTGACATTTTTATTTTCTCGTTATGAAATGTCGTACATGTGGCTGCTACACTGCCTCACGGTGCAACAGCACACTCTACTGGTTTAGGGCGTGTTGATTGAGTGAGTCGTTTGCATTGCATCTATGCGGCTATCCAATCACGTTAACCTGCACAGTCACGTGATGCGGGATGCGTCATGTGTGTTCCTTGCTGGTTTTACTGGTGAAGTGTCATGATGGCTGCTGTTGTTGACGAGTCTGTCACTAAAAATCAATAAAGACAGAGCAAGTAGCGAACGCAGTGAGGAAGAAAAAATGGATTCAGTCACATGACCATGGTCAAGTCATCCAATTAGGATTAGGATTATAATTAGTGTTTCGCGGACCTGTTTAAATACACCTAATATTTCAGAGCACTAAAAAAGCCTAAAAATAGCGGTACTTGCTTCCTTACTAAAACAGAGTGCTGGCATTTGTTAAAGGCAAGCATGCAACATCTCCCAACAGTTGCTGCCGACATTCTCTGTCTGGTGTGGGTTTGAACATACATTGAGACTGCACGTCTGCATCCACTGAATTGATTGGAAGTGTGCGGCAAAGCTTTGCCAAGTTATACAGATGTGGACATTGTAATGTATTGGGTATACATTATAATTGAATAGTGTTAGGCTGTAATGGTCAGATACTGACATCTAGTGGTTACTAGATGTAAGTTAGATCTAAAGGATTACTAGCCTGGGGTTCGGATGTTGTATTCAGTTTTACTGAGAGTTAAGATGGCGATCACCAGTAAATAAACCACGTGTTATACAATCCCGTGTCGAGTAAATCCTTTAAGGTATTATCAAAGGATACTACAGACATCAATTAGAAAACAGTCCCAAAACTCGGTTACCCAAAGGTATCTGGCATTCTTTAATAAAGTCCATCTATGCAGCACGCTCGTTGTCATGATATTTGTCCGATCCAGGAATCTATTTTATCAGTACCGAGTCAAAACAAAGAAAACGCGTCTATTCGGGTCTAAAATTCTAACTGCGTTTAAAAAGTAAACAGCAGGCTGTTTGAACCGAGGTAGCTGTGCTTGATTGGACCTGTAGTGCTGATTTAACTTGGATACAACCGACAC
>JAHFZB010001045.1:0-17444 GCA_036884735.1 Huso huso
TCTCTGTGTGGATGGATGCAGCAGAGCACCCTCTCTGTGTGGATAAGGTGCAGCAGAGTACCCTCTGTGTGGATGGGCAGAGCACCCTCTCTGTGTGGATAAGGTGCAGCAGAGTACCTCTGTGTGGATAAGGCCTTGGCAGGCACCCTCTCTGTGTGGATGCAGCAGAGCACCCTCTGTGTGGATAAGGTGCAGCAGAGCACCCTCTGTGTGGATAAGGCGCAGCAGAGCACCCTCTGTGTGGATAAGGTGCGGCGGTACCCTCTCTGTGTGGATAAGCAGCAGAGCACCATGTGTGGATAAGGTGCAGCAGAGCACCCTCTGTGTGGGATAAGGTGCAGCAGAGTACCCTTCTGTGGATAAGATGCAGCAGAGCACCATCTCTGTGTGGATAAGGTGCAGCAGAGTACCCTCTCTGTGTGGATAAGGTGCAGCAGAGCACCCTCTCTGTGTGGATAAGACGCAGCAGAGCACCCTCTCTGTGTGGATAAGGTGCAGCAGAGCACCCTCTCTGTGTGGATAAGGTGCAGCAGAGCACCCTCTCTGTGTGGATAAAGCACCCTCTGTGTGCAGAGAGCCCATTTCTGTGGATAGATGCACAGAGCACCATCTCTGTGTGGATAAGGTGCAGCAGAGTACCCTCTCTGTGTGGATAAGATGCAGCAGAGCACCCTCTCTGTGTGGATAAGGTGCAGCAGAGCACCATCTCTGTGTGGATAGGGTGCAGAGTACCTCTCTGTGTGGATAAGATGCAGAGCACCCTCTCTGTGTGGATAAGGTGCAGATAAGCACCATCTCTGTGCACCATCTCTGTGTGGTGGAGCAAGCACCCCTCTGTGTGGATAAGATGCAGAGGCACCTCTGTGTGGATAAAGGTGCGGCAGAGCAGAGCACCACCCTCTCTGTGGATAAGGTGCAGCAGAGCACCATCTCTGTGTGGATGAGCCCTCTCTGTGTGGATAAGGTGCAGCAGAGCACCATCTCTGTGTGGATAAGGTGCAGCAGAGCACCCTCTCTGTGTGGATAAGGTGCAGCAGAGGTGCAGCGTGGGCCGCCAGTTGAATTCAAATTCAAATTCCTTGTTTTCTAACAAGTGCTCAGGATTAGTCTACATGAGGGAGGAGGGAACACAATGCAATATGAATATAATAACACCATAATATATTACAATTACAATCTATTTGTTTGTTTGATTTGATATTAACAACCCTGTCATCCTCCAGTGTTAGACAAACCCTGACACTGCTCAAGTGCTTTTTAGCATTGGCACACTCAGTGCAATACTGTGATCTTGAGCACAGGTGAATTAGACAAGTATCTATTATACTTTACTACCATCTAGTGGCAACACAATGCCATTGAAAAGCATTTGGATTAGCAATTATTTTTTTGCCACCAATTTCTGCTTGCCAAATTCAAACTGCTGTTAGTCTTAGAAAGTACAGTACTTAATTTAGCAGCGACGCAATAAAAGCGTTTCAAACGATTGAACAGTTGTGTAAATTTAACTTGTTGAAGTGTTTCCCTGGTATTCACAGAATGGAACCTGTCTATTTGAAATCCATTCTTTAATTTGAGTCCCCTCTTTCAACAGCTTGAGTGTGTTGTTTACCATTATGAGACATGATCAATATGAAAAGATGATGTGGATTGAAGCAGACTGGGGTCAATCAATCAATCAATCAATCAATCAATCAATCAATCAATCAATCAATCAATCTTTATTGTTGATATTGCCCCAAAGCGCTTTACATTGATAAATATTAAAAGTAGCAACAAGCAATAAAATAAAACCAGTAAAACAATAAAGAAGTTAGATTATATATAGCTTTATGCTATACCTTCTGTGTTCTTTATAGCTGAATGCTCTACCTGTGTTCTTTTTAGCTGAATGCTCACCTGTGTTCTTTATAGCTGAATGCTCACCTCTGTTCTTTATAGCTGAATGCTCACCTGTGTTCTTTATAGCTGAATGCTCACCTGTGTTCTTTATAGCTGAATGCTCACCTGTGTTCTTTATAGCTGAATGCCCACCTGTTTTTTATAGCTGAATGCTCACCTGTGTTCTTTATAGCTGAATGCTCACCTGTGTTCTTTATAGTTGAATGCTCACCTGTGTTCTTTATAGCTGAATGCCCACCTGTGTTCTTTATAGCTGAATGCTCACCTGTGTTCTTTATAGCTGAATGCTCACCTGTGTTCTTTATAGCTGAATGCTCACCTGTGTTCTTTATAGCTGAATGCCCACCTGTGTTCTTTATAGCTGAATGCTCACCTGTGTTCTTTATAGCTGAATGCTCACCTGTGTTCTTTATAGCTGAATGCTCACCTGTGTTCTTTATATGAATGCCCACCTGTGTTCTTTATAGCTGAATGCTCACCTGTGTTCTTTATAGCTGAATGCTCACCTGTGTTCTTTATAGCTGAATGCTCAATTCGTGTTCTTTATAGCTGAATGCCCACCTGTGTTCTTTATAGCTGAATGCTCACCTGTGTTCTTTATAGCTGAATGCTCACCTGTGTTCTTTATAGCTGAATGTCACCTGTGTTCTTTATAGCTGAATGCCCACCTGTGTTCTTTTTATAGCTGAATGCTCACCTGTGTCTTTTATAGCTGAATGCTCACCTGTGTTCTTTATAGCTGAATGCTCACCTGTGTTCTTTACAGCTGAATGCTCACCTGTGTTCTGCTCACACAGGGACAATGTGTTCATACTTCTTTGCTCTTGTTAAAACTCTGGCAGCAACATTTTGCACAAGCAGTAATCGAGATAAAACACAACTTGAAATACCAGAGAAAAGAGCACAAATATTCAATCCCTAGATGTTCTAAAGGCATGTCTCAGCATCCTGCTGCAACATTTCTTAAATGAAAAAAAGACACTATGTAGTTACATTCCTAGGGCCTCACGAAAGGGCACTCACATTTGGAGTTAGCGCGTGCGTAAAGTAGTGAGCTAACATGCGCGATAAATCTAAATTTTGCTCCATTTACTAACAGAGAATGCATTAATTTACGTGCTCAGTATCTAGCTAATTTACATACTATACCACACACTACATACACACTCATATGTATTGTGAGTGATAATTAATGCACGATAATGTCAGGAGACTTTACCATGACCATCGTGATATCACAAGCCCCCCAAAGTAACCAGGCATATCTTTGGTCAGAGGCTTATTGTGAAGAGGTGGCTTTACATTGACCGAAAATGAGCGATCAACAGACACAGCACTCAGCAGGACAGGCAGAGGCATGTGTGGTGAAACTGCACTACCTTTTAATTTTAATATGCATTCCTTTGTCTGATGTAACAAAAAAGTTTTTTTTTCTCCTTTAATGCTTACGGCCCACCCATTAGTTCTAAAATTGCCCTGATGTATTGTATCATTTTGGAATTCTTCTTCAAAAACAACCCGCCTCTCTAATATAACACGCGTATTCAACATGTGCAGTCTGCACTGTATGAGTGACATTCCTATTAAGCCAATCTGGCTCACAGAGGTAGTAAAATAACCATTCAAATAGCACACAGGATTCATTTTTCACGCACACAGCACATCAAATTTTGATTAGGCTAGTGAAGCGAAGGTTTGTTTAAACTATTTATTTTACTTTGTGTAAAATTTTTACATCAATAGCGAAAAAGTAATTGGAGATGTCACAGAAGCAAAATGTGGAGGCGGAACACAGTCGTCTCCAAAATCGTTAGCCAGATGATTATTTTTTCACTTAATCATTTTGATGCCAAGGCAACATAGGAGGCTGTGTGGTCCAGTGGTTAAAGAAAAGGGCTTATAACCAGGAAGTCCCCGGTTCAAATCCCACCTCATTATTCTATAGGAATAATTCTCAAGTTGTTTTAGTTTTATCTGTTTTAGTTTTACTGGATCTTTCGGCCGCTTTTGATACTGTAGATCACAGAATCTTATTGGAGAGAATGCGTAATCTTACTGGAATTGAAGGCATTGCCTTGGAGTGGTTTTGATCATATTTATCATATTTTGTTTCTTTGGGTCACTCATTTTCTGAAACCGTTGATGTGAAGTACGGAGCTCCACAAGGTTCTGTGCTTGGCCCTTTGCTGTTTAGCGTATATATGCGTCTGCTAAGAAATAAATAATAATAATAATAATAATAATAATAATAATAATAATAATAATAATAATAATAATAATAATAATAATATGTCTCCTTGCATCCATCATTGCTGAATACCACCTTTGATTTCATTGCCATGCTGATGACACACATATACTGCTCATTTCCCACTCACATCAGAAATGGCAGCTGCTGTTCTGTCTCAGTGTTTGAGTGAATCCAAGCATGGATGATCAAGCAATTACCTGAAAATAATCCACAAAAGACAGAGGTGCTGTTGATTGGCTCCAGGCACAGTTTGGCTAAATCACCTTGTATTAATATTCCTTTTTATGGTCATTTATTGAATCCCTCCAAGAGTGTGAAAAATTTGGGAGCTATCATGGATTCTGAATTGTGTCTGGATGATCATGGATTCTGAATTGTGTCTGGATGATCATGGATTTTGAATTGTGTCTGGATGATCATGGATTCTGAATTGTGTCTGGATGATCATGGATTCTGAATTGTGTCTGGATGCCCACATTAGTTCAGTGTTTAAGACATCTTACTTTCAGCTGCGTAATATAGCTAAACTGAGACCAATCTTGTCTGGCAAAGATGCTGAAATGTTGGTGCATGCTTTTGTGATGTCTAGATTGGACTACTGTAATGCTCTGTTTTCTGGACTCTACATTACAGCGGCTCCAACTTGTTCAGAATGCGGCAGCTAGAGTGCTTGCCAGCACGCGTCGCTCACAGCACATCACTCCTGTTCTCAAGAGCTTACCAGCACACATCGCTCACAGCACATCACTGCTGTTCTCAAGAGCTTACCAGCACGCGTCGCTCACAGCACATCACTCCTGTTCTCAAGAGCTTACCAGCACACATCGCTCACACATCACTGTTCTCAAGAGCTTACCAGCACGCGTCGCTCACAGCACATCCTCCTGTTCTCAAGAGCTTACCAGCACAGTGTCGCCACAGCATCATCCTCCTGTTCTCAAGAGCTTACCAGCACGTGTCGCTCACAGCACATCACTCCTGTTCAAGAGCTTGAAATGTATTTGCTTGCGATTGCAGGTTAGTCCTGGATCGGGCGTAAGAAATAAATAATAAATAATAATAATAATAAGAGCTTACCAGCACGCCTGCTCAGCACAACATCACTCCTGTTCAAGAGCTTACCAGCACGCTGGGTCAGTCACAGCACATCACCCTGTTCAAGAGCTACCAGCACGCGTCTCTCACAGCACATCACTGCTGTTCAAGAGCTACCAGCACGCGTCGTCGCTCAGCACATCACTCCCTGTTCAAGAGTTTACCAGCACGTCGCTCACAGCACATCACTCCTGTTCAAGAGCTTACCAGCGCTGGCCGCTCACAGCACATCACTCCTGTTCACAAGAGCTACAGCACGCTGCCTCTCACAGCACATCACTGCTGTTCACAAGAGCTACCTTTTTTTTTACCGTCACAGCACATCACTCCTGTTCAAGAGTTTACCAGCACGTCTCTCACAGCACATCACTCCTGTTCACAAGAGCTTACCAGCACGCATCGCTCACAGCACATCACTCCTGTTCGTTGTTTACCAGCACAGCGTCGCTCAGCACATTACCATGTTCTCAAGAGCTTACCAGCACGCGTCGCTCACAGCACATCACTCATGTTCTCAAGAGCTACCAGCACAGCACGTCGCTCACAGCACATCACTCCTGTTCACAAGAGCTTACCAGCACGCATCGCTCCTGACACATCCTCCTGTTCAAGAGCTTACCAGCACGATCGCTCACAACATATCTCCTGTTCTCAAGATCTTACCAGCCTGGCGTGGCTCACAGCATCACTTCTGTTCTCAGAGCTTACCAGCAGCGTCGCTCACTTTATCCACTCCTGTTCTCAAGAGCTTACTGCTTGCGATGTCGCTCACAGCACATCACTCCTGTTCTCAGAGCTTACCAGCACGTCGCTCACAGCATCCTCCTGTTCTCAGAGCTTACCAGCGCAGCTCACAACATTACTCATGTTCTCAGGCTTACCAGTGCGTCGCTCTGACACATCCTCATGTTCTCAAGAGCTTACCAGCACGCGCGCTCACAGCACATCACTCATGTTCTCAGAGCTTACCAGCAGCGTCGCTCACAGCACATCACTCCCTGTTCAAAGAGCTTACCAACGCACGCCGTCATCCCACAGCACATCCTCCTGTTCAAGAGCTTACTACACGCGTCAGCTCACAGCACATCACCCCCTGTTCTCAGAGCTTACCAGCACGACCGACTCACAGCACATCACTCCCTGTTCTCAAAACACCGCAGCGTCGCTCACAGCACATGTGCGGGTGAAATGAGTTCTGTTTCTTTTTATTCAGGGTCTGATGACCAAACAGAAAATAAGTCTGAGGACTGGCAATACAGCGTGTGCATTGCACAGAGAATGATAAAGGGCTGCAGTCGTAAACAATAAACAGTAATCCACGGAACACCAAACACAAACACGGTCACCTCTCCAGAGAGTGCTGCAGTGCTGGTGGTGAACAGTTACCAGTTACAATTGTGAAGTTAGTGCTGTGTTGTCTGGATTTTGTGCTGGCAGGGGCGACAGCTCCGGATCGTGTTAGCCGTCTAGTTTAACAAACAAGACAAACAAAAGCGATATAGACAGATTGACAAAAACAAACAAAACACTCACGGTTAGTATCTCAATACTGGTCCTTTCGGTCTTAGTGTAACCATCACAAGGAACAGATCACTTCACTACGTCCCCTTGATATATCAGGAACCACGACCCTTGGTTAACGCATCATCCTCCTCCAGTCCGCAGATGCCACAATCGTTAACCTTCTGGGTCAATGGTTTAGTGTACCGTAGCTCCGCCCCCTTTCTAGATGGCTGACTTCCGCCGAACCCTGGGAATTAATTGTCAGGCCATCCAATTCAGAGTACTCTGTTCCCTTTACACAGCACCCTCACAGGTCAGGAGGGAGATCTAACACCAAGAATCATTCTTTTTCTGTCACAACCTCGCAGGTGGAAGAGCTTTAAGTTGTTGCGCGCCTCATCTCTGGAACTCTCTTCCAAGAGATATCAGAGGTGCAGCTACAATTGAATCTTTAAGTCACATTTAAAGACGTATCTGTTTTCACATGCTTATTGATGGGCTGGGCATGTAAAGTTGTATATTTGAGTATATTGGCCTACATACAATGTATATAGACATTTTCATGTACATTACGATGTATATATATGTATATATTTTACAGTGCGGCCCACCAAGTGAACAGTCTTAACTTAAATGGTCCTTGCTGACTGATTTTTCAGTTCAAACTAATTTTCATAACCAAGTAATTCAGCAAGTCAGTGAATCAAATGTACAAATCTGTTGAATTGATTCACTAAACTGAATGAATCCAGTCAGTAAAAATAATCAAACTGCACACCACTAGTTTTCAGGCCAGAACAATAGGTTTAAACAGCGCACCTATCAGTGGATAAAGCCTTGGATCCAGAGTAGTTTTTTAAGCAGTGGTTTTACTGCAGCAACCTCAAAGGAGTCGGGAACAATACCAGATGAAACTGTGATGGTGGAATTCATAATTCATAGAAATGTTCCCCATATGAAAAAGAATAGAAGTGCACCAAGTCATTTGTTCTCAAGATGAAAAATATCCAAAAGTCAAGAGTCTGAACATGTGGCGTCCTGATATTGTCATCTTACCATCAATTTAAAGACAGCATACATGCTGGATTCATTTTTTGAGGTTAAAAAAAAATTCCTGAATTTACCCTGCCCCTCAACATGTTGAATTACATATAAATGAAGTATTAGTTGTAAATGATGTAATGCCTCGATACTGTCAAACTAGCAGCAACCTTGAAGAAAGATGAAGATCATCTGTAATATGGTTTCTTCGTAGCAGGATGAACTCCCGGTCTCCGTGTTGTTTCGTCAGGAGAAACAAACCTGATCTATTTCCCAGAGATCCTCTTTGTAATCTTTTCCGGCACCAATCCCATCACTTCCTCCATAAAAGCTCCTTCATAATCAGTTCCACGTCCAAATTTCGAAATCAGAACAGTAAAGTAAAGAGGGGAGCAGGAGGAAGGATACAGGTTTGTGGAGTTCATCCTACTGTGAAGAAACCAGACACAGGTAATCTTTGTCTTCTTACCTGCTATGATGAACTCCACACAAGTTGAACCCTACCAAAGGATTTTAGTTAGGATGGCTGGTAGAGAAAGACACAGAATACACAGAGTAAAGTAAGCTGAAAACACATTCAAGTTTCAACGCTAATAAGGTCTCTGAGGAGGCCCCTAGCACTGTGTCAGTGTCCTGTATTGAACACATCTTATTTAACATTACCTCACCCCCTGGGTTTTGATTGATCATGAAAATGGTTGCATTCTAAGGCTGCAGCCAAATCTGATGCAGGATGAGATCAGTTTAAATTGGTCTGTTTTTTGAGACTGAGATTGCGTCCATTAGAAATGCAGTGAACCTCTTTCTTCCTTGTAGTCAGGGACCGACTGTGGTAACCTAATTTGTTAAATACTTGTTAAGGCTCATCAAAACCCCATCAAGCCCCATCAAACTCTAACCACCCTAGGGTGGGACCTACCAGACTAACCCTCCTGGTCAGGTAGCAGAGCACTGCTTCGGTATTTCCCAACTCTTAGAAATCCAAAACCTTCAGGCTCAGTGAGGTTAAGAACAAGACTGGCTCCCTCATTTTATTATCCAGTTAATGCTGACCTTTTGTCAGGGCCGAATATGCCTACCTGTGCCTGTAAGACTGCTCTTGTAAGCTAGTAGCTAGAATGCATAATAAGACTACTCTACTCTTGTAAGCTAGTAGTTGATTGCTCCTGTAAGACTACTCTACTCTTGTAAGCTAGTAGTTGATTGTTCCTGTAAAGACTACTCTACTCTTGTAAGCTAGTAGTTGATTGCTCTGTAAGACTACTCTACTCTTGTAAGCTAGTAGTTGATTGCTCCTGTAAGACTACTCTACTCTTGTAAGATGGTAGTTGAATGCTCCCTGTAAGACTACTCTACTCTTGTAAGCTAGTAGTTGAATGCTCCTGTAACCCTCTGTCGGATCTATACACCTTCTAAAAATCATCCTGACTTTCAGCATTGGACGTGCACTGAAAACCATTGCCCAGTTAAAACAGGGGCAAATGCAATCAATAGTCAAAGGACATTACAATCCAGACAACATGCATGCTGGACTTAACAAGAGCATCACGGAGGTACAAAGTCAGGATGATTTTAGAGAAGGTGTTAGTGTGTTAACTATTCCTCTGATAAGTCTGCTACCTGAATGTTTCCATCTTGTGGTTCTTATTGTAGCTCCCCAAGAAGGCTTGATGCGAGGGAAACTGGGAAGATATAGTTACAAGAAAAACAGGGACACTCCCTGCAGCTTCTTACCAAGGAGATTACTGCTGACAGGGCCCAGAAACTGGTGTTTTGCTTGGCCCCCATCTAGAAGAGACTTGACAGTTGATGATTTTTACCATCTTCTGCTACAAGAAATACACTCCACGATAAACACTCTTCTGCAAGTGTATAGGATTGGCTTCCCAGAATGCCGAGAGTCTGTGGAGAGAGGTGATCCAAAAAGCCTCTGTCCTTGCAGACAAAGTGACATTCTTTTTTGTTTTCTTTTTTGTTTGTTTTTGAAAAGACAAGAACCTGCCCTCCACAGACGTCTGATGACGTATACATTATACATGTTCATACATTGTGATGTACCTCGTCTATGAATACTTCATATATAGAGATCCCCAAAAAAACCACTTCGAGCTGCTATTGGCGGGTCTTGATGGAGAACAGACCCCCTTCAGAAATGATGACATTGATTGACATTATGCCTTTTCTGTGCGTAACCAGTTCTCAGTGTGTGGATATATCCGTCGCAGCTGTAACTGTTCTCAATGTTGTTGGTTATTTTTCCTGTGTGATAGATGGTCAATTTAAAGTTCCAGGACTGTAGGGAGTAGGTGCATAATTTGCCCGCTTTGCCAGAAAGCGGGGTAGAGGCAGGAATATGAGTAACTTCCCTGTTTCCTTATCATGGCCACAGAAAGATCCACCTCCCTGGTACTGAATCGCTGATGCTTGTTAAGAATCCCTCACTGGGGAATGCGCCTCTACCACTGCTGAGCAGGATAGATCTCCTGACTCACACTCTCCCTGTTACCTGGAATCCTTCAGACCAGTGCCAAGAGGAAATCCCCTTTGAGAGGGGCGGATTACAGCAGATTAACTGTGCGTCTGCTGTGAATGGGATGTCCCTTTCTGAAACTCCTGCAAGACCTTAGTGTCAAATGTATAGCCTGTAAGTGAAACTTACGCTTGAGTATGGCTAGTATATACTAGCTGGTGTAGATGTCTGCCCGGCCGCAGGCAGCCTTCACCCCAGCTTGTATTGATATTAGGTGACTTAACTTATATTTATTAACATAGCTGTTGCCTGTGGAGATGGTGCAATCCCTCCAGTGTCAATCCACTCTTCGGTGATGTAGCCATAAAGAGCTTCAGTTTCACTGTTAACCAGCAGAACCTACTCCTTAAGAAGTTAAGGCATGTCCTCCTGTGTTTAGATCTGGCTGTTAATCTGAGAGGATGCAAGAATTATCAACATTTCTTATTATTTCATTTGGCCGATGCCTTAACAAGGCGACTTGCAGCTGTTAAAGTTGAGAGAATGAATCCCTCCTACACAGCCTCACATATCCGCATGCACTCATTTACCACCATGTAATATTATTTCATTTTGCTGACGCTTTAACAAGGCGACCTGCGGCTGTTACAGGGCAAGTCATGTTTTGCTATTAAAGTTGAGGGAATGCAATCCCTCCTAACCAGCATCAGTATCTCTGTATGCAATGATTTACCAGTATTTCATATTATCACTTGGTTGACACTTTGTGGGTTGATTTACAATAACATAGCCCTGAGAGGCCTCCAGACTGTCTTGTATAGTTTATTTGTTTACAGGTACTCACCTGCTTGGATGTGGTACCTGTTCAAGTCTGGGTTCTTACATTGTGAGAGGTGAGCCCTTCTCATCTAGCCTCAGCATACACGTATGCAGCTCCGTGTGGTCCATTAGATTTTACTGGTACAGGAATCATACTCACCTATTTGGGTCTGGTACCTCAAGTCTGGGTTCCTCATCTTATAGAAGGCAAACCTTATACATCCTAAAACCATATCAAACACATAAAACAACTAATCAATCATAAAATACACTTTAAAGATTTAGGACATCAAATAAATTAAATAGTAAAATTACAGCACCGGCCAATCAATAAAATCTTATAAACGGTTCCGTTCGTTACAATCCATTGTATCTGCTTCTCTAAAATACATGTTTGATACAAACCTAACAATATTTTTTTGAAAGATTAAAACTATTGGAATCTTGGGAGTGGTGAAAGAATATTCTGTTATTCCAGATTCAATGCTTTGTAACCAATACGTTTAACTACATACCTTCTCTGAGATTTAGACATCGTGTTGGGAAGATACCTGCATGATTACCTTCTCTGAGATTTAGACATCGTGTTGAGAAGATACCTGCATGATTACCTTCTCTGAGATTTAGACATCGTGTTGAGAAGATACCTGCATGATTACATTCTCTGAGATTTAGACATCGTGTTGAGAAGATACCTGCATGATTACCTTCTCTGAGATTTAGACATCGTGTTGAGAAGATACCTGCATGATTACCTTCTCTGAGATTTAGACATTGTGTTGGGAAGATACCTGCATGGTTACCTTCTCTGAGATTTAGACATCGTGTTGGGAAGATACCTGCATGATTACCTTCTCTGAGATTTAGACATCGTGTTGAGAAGATACCTGCATGATTACCTTCTCTGAGATTTAGACATCGTGTTGAGAAGATACCCATGGTTACCTTCTCTGAGATTTAGACATCGTGTTGGGGAAGATACCTGCATGATTACCTTCTCTGAGATTTAGACATCGTGTTGAGAAGATACCTGCATGACTACCTTCTCTGAGATTTAGACATCGTGTTGAGAAGATACCTGCATGACTACCTTCTCTGAGATTTAGACATCGTCTCGGGGAAGATACCTGCATGATTACCTTCTCTGAGATTTAGACATTGTGTTGGGAAGATACCTGCATGGTTACCTTCTCTGAGATTTAGACATCGTGTTGGGAAGATACCTGCATGATTACCTTCTCTGAGATTTAGACATCGTGTTGAGAAGATACCTGCATGACTACCTTCTCTGAGATTTAGACATCGTCTCGGGGAAGATACCTGCATGATTACCTTCTCTGAGATTTAGACATCGTGTTGGGAAGATACCTGCATGATTACCTTCTCTGAGATTTAGACATCGTGTTGAGAAGATACCTGCATGACTACCTTCTCTGAGATTTAGACATCGTCTCGGGGAAGATACCTGCATGATTACCTTCTCTGAGATTTAGACATCGTGTTGAGAAGATACCTGCATGACTACCTTCTCTGAGATTTAGACATCGTCTCGGGGAAGATACCTGCATGATTACCTTCTCTGAGATTTAGACATCGTGTTGGGAAGATACCTGCATGATTACCTTCTCTGAGATTTAGACATCGTGTTGAGAAGATACCTGCATGATTACCTTCTCTGAGATTTAGACATCGTGTTGAGAAGATACCTGCATGACTACCTTCTCTGAGATTTAGACATCGCCTCGGGAAGATACCTGCATGATTACCTTCTCTGAGATTTAGACATCGTGTTGAGAAGATACCTGCATGACTACCTTCTCTGAGATTTAGACATCGTCTCGGGAAGATACCTGCATGATTACCTTCTCTGAGATTTAGACATCGTGTTGGGAAGATACCTGCATGATTACCTTCTCTGAGATTTAGACATCGTGTTGGGAAGATACCTGCATGATTACCTTCTCTGAGATTTAGACATCGTCTCGGAAGATACCTGCATGATTACCTTCTCTGAGATTTAGACATCATGTTGGGAAGATACCTGCATGATTACCTTCTCTGAGATTTAGACATCGTCTCGGGAAGATACCTGCATGATTACCTTCTCTGAGATTTAGACATCGTGTTGAGAAGATACCTGCATGACTACCTTCTCTGAGATTTAGACATCGTCTCGGGAAGATACCTGCATGATTACCTTCTCTGAGATTTAGACATCGGTTGGGAAGATACCTGCATGATTACCTTCTCTGAGATTTAGACATCGTGTTGGGAAGATACCTGCATGATTACCTTCTCTGAGATTTAGACATCGTCTCGGGAAGATACCTGCATGATTACCTTCTCTGAGATTTAGACATCGTGTTGAGAAGATACCTGCATGATTACCTTCTCTGAGATTTAGACATCGTCTCGGGGAAGATACCTGCATGATTACCTTCTCTGAGATTTAGACATCGTGTTGAGAAGATACCTGCATGACTACCTTCTCTGAGATTTAGACATCGTCTCGGGGAAGATACCTGCATGATTACCTTCTCTGAGATTTAGACATCGTGTTGGGAAGATACCTGCATGGTTACCTGCTCTAAGATTATTTTAAGAACTCTGAAAAGCAGGCATTAATTTGCGGTAGTCAGACAGTAGGCTATATAAAAGGCAAGGTGATGTGGGAGACTTGTCTGCAGCAAGAAGGAGACATCGTTTTCAAGGACAAAGAAACATTTAATAACATTTTGCAAAGAGCTCATTTTTTAACCCTTCTGATCAAATCAGTTTGTAAATTGCGGTTTATAATACCGTATTGTTTTGTAAATTCCAATTTTCAATATATGTTTCAAGATGGAACAATATTCCGAGGCACACTAAAAAGTCTCATATAATACAATGAAGGCTCGTTATTTAGTAATGCCTACAGAATTTATTTTTTGTGATATGACATTCTGGTATTTAACAATACTGGTTCAGGAAGTATAAATTCGAAAACGGTAAAAAAAGGACAGAGGGACTGATGATGCAGTTAGTTTGTAGCTAGAGCAAATACCGTTTTTTCAACCATATATACCATACAGCTATGCTTTAAAATCATACATAGAGCCAGAAATACAGATGAATTTCTACATAAGAAATAGGAGAGTTGTAACTGCATAAGAATTTAAGATATAAGTCGTAGTTAAACTGAAGACTGTTCGTATGAAGCTGTTTGGAGTTATTGTTGCTGAACATATTGCTGTACAATGGAAGGATTTTCCACCTGTTTGACTGCCATGGATGTAAGTAAAATAAAACATATTGTTTATGAAGTTTGAAAAGTCTATACGCCTGGAATTATTCTATACAAAATAAGAAGTTGAACTAATATGCGAAGCACAGTAACTGGATGCGTCATAATGTATAAGCAACCTAGACTACAAACTCTGAAGTGGTTCATTTGTTTATTAAGAAGCCACCACACATTCCATATTTGATTCCTTTGTCTTGTTGATGTATAATGAGCTTGTAACACATCTTCATGTGTTACAAGTACTGCTTATACCAAAATCTCCACTTCCATATTGGTAAATTTCAGTTTTCTCTTCCGAGCATCCTCATCAGCATGGCTAGTACCAGGCTGAGGTCTTTTGTGTGCCATTCATTTCTTTTTGGAATGTGTAGCCTACACGCATGGCGTTGACCCAAACCCGCTATTTCTTGTGAGAGGTGTGTAATTCTCCACCGCTAATTGCTGTGAGGGGTATTTAAATTATTTGATTTGAATCGCCTGCTTCACCTAATTAGTCTTATAAAATAGGTGGTTATTTTGATGTTGAGTGCGGCCGTACTGAACACGCACTTTACCGGGCTTTTTGCAGTTGGTTTTTGCCCTTTATAAATTTGGGACTCAGAGTTTAAAAGCCCCATTCCACTCAATTTCCTCAGTAAGCACACACTGTTTCTTTTCATATAGTCACACCCCAAAAGAAATTAAACCAGTCTATTAAATGTAATCATGATGTCAATCGGTACAGGAAACACCACAGCCCAATGTAAAAGCAAAGCTAATAAAAGCAATTGATTAGAACAACTTAATCTAAGAAGGGTACTCTTGTTGCTTTCCATTGCTTTACTCTTTCTTCTGCAATTTCAAATACACACCTACAGTTGTAATCCCCTGTCTCTTTACTTCCATTGGTAATTTAAAACTGGATTAGTCCCTCAAATTTTTTTTCCAAATTCATTTTAGAATTGGACACCTCCTGAAAATTATTAAAAACACAGAGAACATTTTGTGCTGATTTCTCTTCGTCAGTGTATAAAACAATATCATCAGCGTATGCCGTCATTTTATAATCAACCCCAGGGCTGACGGTTATACCTTTAATACTGCAGAAGTTTGGAATTGTTCTTAAAAGTGAGTCTATATTTAAAACATAGAAGAGGACTTAAGGACACCCCTGTCTCACCATAAAAATGATTACCCACAAAAGCCATTAATAAATAATCTAAAAGAAAGCTTGTATAAAATGTGTATCCAATTAAAAAAAACCTGCGGTAAACCAAAAAACTTTAAAACTATAAAAATATACTCATGATTCACCCTGTCAAAGGATTTTTCTTGGTCTAAGCTTATAATGTACATGAGACGTTTCCATGCTCTGCTAAAATCACACATATTTCTCATTAAATCAATTTGGAACATATTCTACGCCCAGGCACCCCACAATACTGCCCTTTCGATATTAAAACCTCCATTGCTTTTTTCAAACGGTTAACTAAGATCTTGCAGAGAATTTTCCAATCATTGCATAATAAACTACGGGCCTCCAATTAGCAATGTTCTTCTTGTCTCCTTTCTAAAACCACCGGTGCCTCATAAAAAGGAAGCAGGAAGGCAGCCTTTATCTAAAAACATCATTTAAAAGGTCTGTTAAAAAGGTGTGTTTTCCTTTCCTCATGTATCCTGTCTGACTCAGGGGATGTGTTTTCATTTCCTCATGTATCCTGTCTGACTCAGGGGATGTGTTTTCATTTCCTCATGTATCCTCTGACTCAGGGGATGTGTTTTCATTTCCTCATGTATCCTCTGACTCAGGCGATGTGTTTTCATTTCCTCATGTATCCTGTCTGACTCAGGGGATGTGTTTTCCTTTCCTCTTGTATCCTCTCTGACTCAGGGGATGTGTTTTCCTTTCCTCATGTATCCTGTCTCACCCAGGGGATGTGTTTTCCTTTCCTCATGTACCCTGTCTCACCCAGGGGATGTGTTTTCATTTCCTCATGTATCCTGTCTGACTCAGGGGATGTGTTTTCATTTCCTCATGTATCCTCTCTGACTCAGGGGATGTGTTTTCATTTCCTCATGTATCCTCTCTGACTCAGGGGATGTGTTTTCCTTTCCTCATGTACCCTGTCTGACCCAGGGGATGTTTTCCTTTCCTCATGTACCCTGTCTGACCCAGGGGATGTGTTTTCATTTCCTCATGTATCCTCTCTGACTCAGGGGATGTGTTTTCCTTTCCTCATGTATCCTCTCTGACTCAGGGGATGTGTTTTCCTTTCCTCATGTACCCTGTCTGACCCAGGGGTGTTTTCCTTTCCTCATGTACCCTGTCTGACCCAGGGATGTGTTTTCCTTTCCTCATATCCTCTCTGACTCAGGGATGTGTTTTTCCTTTCCTCATGTATCCTCTCTGACTCAGGGGATGTGTTTTCCTTTCCTCATGTATCCTGTCTCACCCAGGGATGTTTTCCTTTCCTCATGTACCCCTGTCTCACCCAGGGATGTGTTTCATTTCCTCATGTATCCTGTCTGACTCAGGGATGTGTTTTCATTTCCTCATGTATCCTGTCTGACTCAGGGATGTGTTTTCCTTTCCTCATGTATCCTGTCTCACCCAGGGGGGATGTGTTTTCCTTTCCTCATGTATCCTGTCTCGTTGGGGGATGTGTTTTCATTTCCTCATGTATCCTGTCTCACCCAGGGGATGTGTTTTCATTTCCTCATGTATCCTGTCTGACTCAGGGGATGTGTTTTCCTTTCCTCATGTATCCTGTCTCACCCAGGGGATGTGTTTTCCTTTCCTCATGTATCCTGTCTGACTCAGGGGATGTGTTTTCATTTCCTCATGTATCCTGTCTCACCCAGGGGATGTGTTTTCCTTTCCTCATGTATCCTGTCTGACTCAGGGATGTGTTTTCATTTCCTCATGTACCCTGTCTCACCCCAGGGATGTGTTTCCTTTCCTCATGTATCCTGTCTGACTCTGGGGATGTGTTTTCATTTCCTCATGTATCCTGTCTGACTCAGGGGATGTGTTTTCATTTCCTCATGTATCCTGTCTGACTCAGGGGATGTGTTTTCATTTCCTCATGTATCCTCTCTGA
>JAHFZB010001046.1:0-17443 GCA_036884735.1 Huso huso
ATGACAATAGGCAGCATTTCGTAACATGACCATGGGCAGCATTTAGTAACATGATCATAGGCAGCATTTCATAACATGACCATGAGCAGCATGTAGTAGCATGACCATGGGCAGTATTTAGTAACAAGACCATAGGCAGCATTTCTTAACATGACCAAAGGCAGCATTTAGTAACATGACTATGGGCAGCATTTAGTAACATGACCATAGGCAGCATTTCATAACATGACCATGGGCAGCATTTAGTAACATGACCATAGGCAGCATTCGTAACATCACCAAAGGCAGCATTTAGTAACATGACTATGGGCAGCATTTAGAAACATGACTATAGGCAGCATTTCATAACATGACCATGGGCAGCATTTAGTAACATGACCATAGGCAGCATTTTGTAACATGACCATAGGCAGCATTTAGTAACATGACCATAGGCAGCATTTAGTAACATGACCATGGGCAGCATTTCGTAACATGACCATGGGCAGCATTTAGTAACATGACCATGGGCAGAATTTAGTAACATGACCATAGGCAGCATTTAGTAACATGACCATAGGCAGCATTTAGTAACATGACCATGGGCAGAATTTAGTAACATGACCATAGGCAGCATTTAGTAACATGACCATAGGAAGCATTTAGTAACATGACCATAGGGAGCATTTCGTAACATGACCGTGGGCAGCATGTAGTAACATGATCATGGGCAGTATTTAGTAACATGACCATAGGCAGCATTTCGTAACATGACCATGGGCAGCATGTAGTAACATGACCATAGGCAGAATTTCGTAACATGACCATGGGCAGAATTTAGTAACATGACCATGGGAAGCATTTCGTAACATGACCATGTGCAGCATTTAGTAACATGACCATGGGCAGCATTTAGTAACATGACAATAGGCAGCATTCGTAACATCACCAAAGTCTGCATTAAGTAACATGACTATGGGCAGCATTTAGAAACATGACTATAGGCAGCATTTCATAACATGACCATGGGCATCATTTAGTAACATGACCATAGGCAGCATTTTGTAACATGACCATGGGCAGCATTTAGTAACATGACCATAGGCACCATTTAGTGGCATGAGTATAGGCAGCATTTCGTAACATGACCATGAGCAGCATTTCGTAACATGACCATGGGCAGAATTTGTAACATGACCATGGAAAGCATTTCGTAACATGACCATGTGCAACATTTAGTAACATGACCATGGGCAGCATTTAGTAACATGACCATGGGCAGCATTTAGTAACATGACCATAGGCAGAATTTAGTAACATGACCATAGGCAGCATTTAGTAACATGACCATAGGCAGCATTTAGTAACATGGCCATAGGCAGCATTATGTAACATGACCGTTGGCAGCATTTATTAACATGACAAAGGGTAGCATTTCGTAACATGACCATAGGTGTAATTTAGTAACATGACTATAGGCAGCATTTCGTAACATGACCATGGGCGGAATTCAGTAACATGACCATAGGCGGAATTTAGTAACATGACCATAGGAAGCATTTAGTAACATGACTATAGGGAGCATTTCGTAACATGACCATAGGAAGCATTTTGTAACATGACCATAGGCAGAATTTAGTAACATGACCACAGGCAGCATTTAGTAATATGACCATAGGAAGCATTTAGTAACATGACCATAGGCAGCATTTCGTAACATGACCATGGGCAGCATTTAGTAAAATGACCATGGGCAGCATTTCGTAACATGACCATGGGCAGCATTTCGTAACATGACCATGGGCAGCATTTCGTAACATGACCATGGGCAGCATTTCGTAACATGACCATGGGCAGCATTTAGTAACATGACCATGGGACAGCATTTAGTAACATGACCATGAACATGGGTAGACCATGGGCAGCATTTAGTAATATGACCATGGGCAGCATTTAGTAACATGACCATGGGTGGATTTTAACATGACCACAGGCAGACCATGTGCAGCATTTCGGAACATGACCATAGGCTGCATTTTGTAACATGACCATGGGCAGCATTTAGTAGCATGACCATGGGCAGCATTTTGTAACATGACCACGGGCAGCATTTTAGTAACATGACCATAGCAGCATTTGTAACATGACCATAGGCAGCATTTCTAAACATGACCATAGGCAGCATTTAGTAACATGACCATAGGCAGCATTTAGTAACATGACCATAGGCAGCATTTTGTAACATGACCATGGCGAATTTATAACACATTTAGTAACATGACCATAGGCAGCATTCCGTAAAATGACCATAGGCAGCATTTGTAACATGACCATAGGCAGCATTTAGTAACATGACCATAGGCAGCATTTAGTAACATGACCATAGGCAGCATTTCAACATGACCATAGGCAGCATTTAATAACATGACCATAGGCAGCATTTAGTAACATGACCATGGGCAGCATTTATTAACAGTATTTTGACCATGGGCGGAATTTAGTAACATGACCATAGGCAGCATTTAATGAACATGACCAAGGCAGCATTTAGTAACATGACCATGGCAGCATTTCGTAACATGACCAAAGGCAGCATTTAGTAACATGACCATGGGCAGCATTTAATAACATGACCATAGGCAGCATTTCATAACATGACCATAACATGACCATAGGCAGCATTTAGTAACATGACCAGGGGCAGCATTTCATAACATGACCATAGTCAGTATTTCATAGGAATAACATGACCATGAGCAGCATGTAGTAACATGACCATGGGCAGCATTTAGTAACATGACCATAGGCAGCATTTAGTAACATGACCAAAGGCAGCATTTAGTAACATGATTTAGTAACATGACCATGGGCAGCATTTAGTAACATGACTATAGGCAGCATTTAGTAACATGACCATGGGGCATTTAGTAGCATGACCATAGGCAGCATTTAGTAACATGACCATAGACATGACCATTTTATTTAGTAACATGACCATAGGCAGCGATTCAGCATTTAGTAACATGACCATGGGCGCATTTTTAAAACATAAACGTAACATGACCATGGGCAGCATTTAGTAACATGACATTGGCATTTTTAGTATTATGACCATGGGAGCAGCATTTTATTAACATGACCAGGCAGCATTTAGTAACATGACCATAGGCGGAAATTAGTTACATGACTATAGACAGCATTTCGTAATATGACCATGGACAGCATTTAGTAACATGACCATAGGCAGAATTTAGTAACAAGACCATCAGCGGAATTTAGTAGCATGACCATAGGCGGAATTTAGTAAAATGACCATAGGAAGCAATTATTAACATGACCGTGGGCAGCATTTAGTAACATGACCATAGGCAGCATTTAGTAACATGACCATAGGCAGCATTTCATAACATGACCATAGGCAGCATTTCGTAACATGACCATAGGCAGCATTTGTAACATGACCATTGGCAGCATTTAGTAACATGACCATAGGCAGCATTTAGCAACATGAATTGGGCAGAATTTAGTAACATGACCATGGGCAGAATTTGTAACATGACCATGGGAAGCATTTAGTAACATGACCATGGGCAGCATTTAGTAAACATGACCATGGGCAGCATTTAGTAACATGACCATAGGCAGCATTTAACATGACCATAGGCAGCATTCGTAACATGACCAAAGACAGCATTTAGTAACATGACCATGGGCAGCATTTAGTAACATGACCATAGGCACATTTATAACATGACCATGGGCAGCATTTAGTAACATGACCATGGGCATGCATTTAGTAACATGACCATAGGCAGCATTTAGTAACATGACCATAGGCATTTTGTAACATTTAGTAAGCATTTCAGAATATGACCATAGGCAGCATTTAGTGGCATGACCATAGGCAGCATTTAGTAAAATGACCATGGGCAGCATTAACATGACCAAAGGCAGCATTGTAATACGACCATGGGCAGCATTTAGTAACATGACCATAGGCAGCATGGCATGACCATAGCAGCATTTCAGTAACATGACCATGGGCAGCATTTAGTAACATGACCATGGGCAGCATTTAGTAACATGACCATGGGCAGCATTTTTAACATGACCATAAGCATGACCAAGGCAGCAAACATGACCATAGGCATTTAATAACATGACCATAGGCAGCATTTAGTAACATGACCATAGGCAGCATTTAGTAACATGACCATAGGCAGCATTTAGTAACATGACCATAGGCAGCATTTTAGTAACATGACCATAGGCAGCATTTAGTAACATGACCATAGGCAGCATTTATTTAGTAACATGACCAAGGGCAGCATTTTTAGTAACATGACCATGGTGTAATTTAGTAACATGACTATAGGCAGCATTTCGGAACATGACCATGGGCGGAATTCAGTAACATGACCATAGGCGGAATTTAGTAACATGACCATAGGAAGCATTTAGTAACATGACCATGGGCAGCATTTTAACATGACCATGGGCATGACCATGGGTAGCAGCATTTAGTAACATGACCATGGGCAGCATTTAGTAACATGACCATAGGCAGCATTCGTGAACATGACCATGGGGGCATGTAGTAACATGACCATAGGCAGCATTTCGTAACATGACCATGGGCAGAATTTCGTAACATGACCATGGGAAGCATTTTGTAACATGACCATGTGCAGCATTTAGTAACATGACCATGGGCAGCATTTAGTAACATGACAATAGGCAGCATTCGTAACATCACCAAAGTCAGCATTAAGTAACATGACTATGGGCAGCATTTAGAAACATGACTATAGGCAGCATTTCATAACATGACCATAGGCAGCATTTAGTAACATGACCATAGGCAGCATTTTTGTAACATGACCATAGGCAGCATTTAGTAACATGACCATAGGCACCATTTAGTAACATGACCATAGGCAGCATTTCGTAACATGACCATGAGCAGCATTTAGTAACATGACCATGGGCAGAATTTTTTGTAACATAGGACCATTTGTAACATGACCATGGGCAGCATTTTGTAATATGACCATGGGCAGCATTTAGTAACATGACCATGGGCATTTAGTAGCATGACCATTTAGTAACATGACCATGGGAAGCATTTAGTAACATAACCATAGGCAGAATTTAGTAACATGACCATAGGAAGCATTTAGTAACATGACCATAGGCAGCATTTAGCAACATGGCCATAGGCAGCATTATGTAACATGACCGTTGGCAGCATTTATTAACATGACAAAGGGTAGCATTTCGTAACATGACCATAGGTGTAATTTAGTAACATGACTATAGGCAGCATTTCGTAACATGACCATGGGCGGAATTCAGTAACATGACCATAGGCGGAATTTAGTAACATGACCATAGGAAGCATTTAGTAATATGACCATAGGAGCATTTTGTAACATGACCATAGGCAGCATTTATTTAATAACATGACCATGGGCAGCATTTAGTAACATGACCATAGGCAGCATTTCGTAACATGACCATGGGCAGCATTTAGTAACATGACCATAGGCGGAATTTTGTAACATGACCATAGGTAGCATTTAGTAACATGACCATAGGCACCATTTAGTGGCATGAGTATAGGCAGCATTTCGTAACATGACCATGAGCAGCATTTCGTAACATGACCATGGGCAGAATATTGTAACATGACCATGGAAAGCATTTCGTAACATGACCATGTGCAACATTTAGTAACATGACCATGGGCAGCATTTAGTAACATGACCATGGGAAGCATTTAGTAACATAACCATAGGCAGAATTTAGTAACATGACCATAGGAAGCATTTAGTAACATGACCATAGGCAGCATTTAGTAACATGGCCATAGGCAGCATTATGTAACATGACCGTTGGCAGCATTTATTAACATGACAAAGGGTAGCATTTCGTAACATGACCATAGGTGTAATTTAGTAACATGACTATAGGCAGCATTTCGTAATATGACCATGGGCGAATTTGTAAAACCATGACCATAGGCATGAATTTAGTAACATGACCATAGGAAGCATTTGGGGTAACATGACCATAGGGAGCATTTTTCAGAATATGACCGTGGGCAGCATGTAGTAACATGACCATGGGCAGTATTTAGTAACATGACCATGCAGGCAGCACCATAGGCAGCATTTCTTAACATGACCAAAGGCAGCATTTAGTAACATGACTATGGGCAGCATTTAGTAACATGACTATAGGCAGCATTTCATAACATGACCATGGGCAGCATTTAGTAACATGACCATAGGCAGCATTTAGTAGCATGACCATAGGCAGCATTTAGTAACTTGACCATAGGCAGCATTTAGTAACATGGCCATAGGCAGAATTTAGTAACAAGACCATCAGCGGAATTTAGTAGCATGACCATAGGCAGAATTTAGTAAAATGACCATAGGAAGCAATTAGTAACATGACCATAGGCAGCATTTCGTAACATGACCGTGGGCAGCATTTAGTAACATGACCATAGACAGCATTTCATAACATGACCATAGGCAGCATTTCGTAACATGACCATGGGCAGCATGTAGTAACATGACCATAGGCGGAATTTCGTAACATGACCATGGGCAGAATTTCGTAACATGACCATGGGAAGCATTTCGTAACATGACCATGTGCAGCATTTAGTAACATGACCATGGGCATCATTTAGTAACATGACAATAGGCAGCATTCGTAACATCACCAAAGTCAGCATTAAGTAACATGACTATGGGCAGCATTTAGAAACATGACTATAGGCAGCATTTCATAACATGACCATGGGCATCATTTAGTAACATGACCATAGGCAGCATTTTGTAACATGACCATAGGTAGCATTTAGTAACATGACCATAGGCAGCATTTAGTGGAATGAGTATAGGCAGCATTTCGTAACATGACCATGAGCAGCATTTCGTAACATGACCATGGGCAGAATTTCGTAACATGACCATGGAAAGCATTTCGTAACATGACCATGTGCAACATTTAGTAACATGACCATGGGCAGCATTTAGTAACATGACCATGGGAAGCATTTAGTAACATAACCATAGGCAGAATTTAGTAACATGACCATAGGAAGCATTTAGTAACATGACCATAGGCAGCATTTAGTAACATGGCCATAGGCAGCATTATGTAACATGACCGTTGGCAGCATTTATTAACATGACAAAGGGTAGCATTTCGTAACATGACCATAGGTGTAATTTAGTAACATGACTATAGGCAGCATTTCGTAACATGACCATGGGCAGCATTTAGTAACATGACCATAGGCGGAATTTAGTAACAAGACCATAGGCGGAATTCAGTAACATGACCATAGGCGGAATTTAGTAACATGACCATAGGAAGCATTTAGTAACATGACCTTAGGGAGCATTTCGTAACATGACCGTGGGCAGCATGTAGTAACATGACCATAGGCAGCATGTAGTAACATGACCATAGGCGGAATTTCATAACATGACCATGGGCATGCATTTTGTCACATCACCACGGGCATGCATTTCGTGCAATGACCATGGGCAGCATTTTGTGACATGGCCACGGGCAGCATTTTTTGACATGGCCACGGGCATGCATTTCGTGACATGTCAACAGGCACCATTCCGTGACATGGCCACGGAGATCCTTGTCGTGACATGGCCACTGGCATGCATTTCGTGACATGACCACGGGAATGCATTTCGTGACATGGCCACGGGCATGCATTTCGTGACATGCCCACTCGCATGCATTTCGTGACATGACAACGGGCATGCATTTGGTGACATGGCCAAAGGAATTCATTTCGTGCAATGACCACGTGCAGCATTTGGTGACATGACCACGGGCATGCATTTCGTGACATTACCAGGGGCATGCATTTCGTGATATGACCACGGGCATGCATTTCGTGACATGACCACGGGCAGCATTTGGTGACATGACCACAGGCATGCATTTCTTGACATGACCAGGGACATGCAATTCGTGACATGACCACAGTCATGCATTTCGTGACATGACCAGGGGCATGCATTTCGTGACCTGACCATAGGCAGTATTTCGTGACATGACCACGGGCATGCATTTCGTGACATGGCCTCGGGCATACATTTCGTGACATGACGAAGGCCTGTATTTCGTGACATGGCCATTGGCATACATTTCATGACATGACCACGGGCATGCATTTCGTGACATGACCACAGATAGCATTTTGTGACATGGCCACGGGCAGCATTTTGTGACATGGCCACGGGCAGCATTTTGTGACACGACTACTGGGATACAATTCGTCACATGACCATGGGCATGCATTTCGTGATATGGCCACTGGCATGCATTTCGTAACATGACCACGGGAATGCATTTCGTGACATGGCCACGGGCATGCATTTCGTGACATGACCACTCTCATTCATTTCCTGACATAAAAACGGGCATGCATTTGATGACATGGCCAAAGGAATTCATTTCGTGACATGACCACAGGCATGCATATCCTGACATGACCAGGGGCATACATTTTGTGATATGACCACGGGCATGCATTTCGTGACATGACCAGGGACATGCAATTCGTGACATGACCAGGGGTATGCAATTCGTGACATGACCACGGTCATGCATTTCGTGACATGACCAGGGGCATGCATTTCGTGACCTGACCACAGGCAGCATTTCGTGACATGACCACGGGCATACATTTCGTGACATGGCGACGGCCTGTATTTCGTGACATGGCCATGGACATACATTTCGTGACATGGCCACGGCCATGCATTTCGTGACATGACCACGGGCATGGATTTCGTGATATGATCACAGGCATGCATTTTGTGACATGACCACGGGCATGCATTTTGTGACATGGCCACGGGCTTGCAATTCCTGACATGACCATGGTCATGCATTTCGTGATATGGCCATGGGCATGCATTCCGTGACGACCACAGGCATGCATTATGTGAGAAGACCATGGGCATGCATTTTGTGACATGACCACGGGCATGGCATGACATGACCAGGGGTATGTGACATGACCACGGTATTCATTTATTGACATGACTACGGGTATGCATTTCGTCGACATGACCACGGGCATGCATTTCGGTGACATGATCACGGGCATGCATTTCGTGACATGACCATGGGCATGATTTTGTGACATGGATATGAGCATCGGCATGACATAACCATGGGCATGAATTACGATACCACGGGCATGCATTCCGTGACATGACCACGGGCATGCATTTTGTGACATGGCCACAGCCATGCATGAGATTTCTCAGGGTACATGCCATGACCATGGGCATGCATTTCGTGATTATGACCACCGGGCATGCAATTCCTGACATGACCCGCGGGAATGCATTTTCGTGACATGGCCACGGGCCATGCATTTGTGACATGGCTACGGGCATGCATTTCGTGACATCACCCGGGCATGCATTTTCGTGACATGACCACGGGCATGCAATTCCTGACATGACCACGGGTATGCATTTTAGACATGACCACGGGCATACATTTTGTGACATAACCACGGGTATGCATTTTGTGACATGGCCACAGCCATGCATTCGTGACATGACCGACCACAGGCATGCATTTCAGATGACATGATCACGGGCATGCATTTCATGACATGGCCACGGGCAGCATTTCGTGACACGACCATGGGCATGCATTTCGTGATATGGCCACGGGGCATGCATTCCGCGATCGATCGGCATGCATTTTTGTGACATGACCACGGGTATGCATTTCGTGACATGACCACGGGCATGCATTTTGTGACATGACCACGGGTATGTATTTTGTGACATGGCCACGGGCATGCATTTTGTGACATGACCACAGGCATGCATTTCGTGACATGATCACGCGGGCATGCATTTCAGGATGGCTACGGGCAGCATTTGTGACATGACCATGGGCATGCATGGGGGATATGGCCACGGGCATGCATTCTCCGTGACGACCAGGGCATGCATTTCGTGACATGACCACGGGTATGTGCATTTCGTGACATGACCATGGGCATGCATTTTGTGACATGACCATGGGCATGCATTTAAATGATGAATGACCACGGCATGCATTTCGTAACATGGCCACGGGCATGCATTTTGTGACATGACCACGGGCATGCATTTCGTGACATGACCACGGGCATGCATTTCATGACATGGCCACTGGCATGCATTTCGTGACATGGCCACAGACATGCATTTTCGCGGACATGGCCACCGGCATGCATTTCTCGTGACACGACCACGGGCATGCATTTATTGACATTACCAGGGGCATGCATTTCGTGACATTATCATGGCCATGCATTCGTGACATGGCCACGGGCAGCATTTCGTGACATGACCATGGGCATGCATTTCGTGATATGGCCACGGGCATGCATTTCGTGACATGACCACCGGCATGCATTCGTGACATTACCAGGGGCATCTTCAGATTACGACCACGGGCACGCATTTTGTGACATTATCACCGCCATGCATTTCGTGACATGGACCACGGGCAGCATTCGTGATGACCATGGGCATGCATTTCGCGATATGGCCACGGCAATGCATTTCGCGACATACGGCCACGGCATGCATTTCGCGGGACGACCACGGGCATGCGTTTCGCGTGACATGACCACGGGCATGCATTTTCGGGTGACATGACCACGGGCATGCATTTCGTGACATTACCAGGGGCATGCATTTCGTGACATGACCACGGGCATGCATTTCGTGACATTATCACGGCCATGCATTTCGTGACATGGCCACGGGCAGCATTTTGTGATATGGCCACGGCCATGCATTTCGTGACATTGCCACGGGCATGATTTTCGTGACGACAACGGGCATGCGTTTTGTGACATGACCACGGGCATGCATTTTGTGACATGACCACGGGGCATGCATTTGTGTTTATAACCCACGGGTATGCATTTTGTGACATGGCCCGGGCATGCATTTCCTGTGACATGACCACAGGCATGCATTTCGTGATTACGATCACGGGCATGCTTTTCATGACATGGCCACGGGCAGCATTTCGTGACATGACCATGGGCATGCATTTCGTGATATGGCCACGGGCATGCATTCCGTGACGACCAAGGGCATGCATTTCGTGACATGACCACGGGTATGCATTTCGTGACATGACCATGGGCATGCATTTTGTGACATGACCACGGCATGCATTTGGTGATGACCACGGGCATGCATTTCGAACATGGCCACGGGCATACATTTTGTGACATGACCACGGGCATGCATTTCATGACATGGCCACGGGCATGCATTTTCGTGACATGGCCACAGACATGCATTCATTGACATGGGCCCGCGGCATGCATTTCGGTGACATGACCACGGGCATGCATTTCGTGACATTACCAGGGCATGCATTTCGTGACATTATCACGGCCATGCATTTCTCGCGATTACGGCCATGGGCAGCATTTCGTGACATGACCATGGGCATGCATTTGTGATATGGTTACCGGCATGCATTTCGTGACATGACCACGGGCATGCATTTCGGATTATTACCAGGGCATGCATTTCGCACATGATTGACCACGGGCATGCATTTTTAGACATTATCACCGCCACGCATTTCGTGACATGGCCATGGGCAGTACTGCGACGAGCGACCATGGGCATGCATTTTGTGATATGCACACGGCAATGATTGCGTGATGGCCACGGGCATGCATTTCGGTGATTTGACCACGGTGCGCGTTTATGACATGACCACTTTACATGCATTTTGTGACATTTGACCACGGCATTTCCTCGGTGATATGTCGGGCACGCATTTCGCGATACGGGGCGGCACGCATTTTCGTGACATTACCACGGGCATGCATTTCGCGGACATGATCACGCCATGCATTTCGTGATTACGGCCACGGCAGCATTTTAGATATGGTTACGGGCATGCATTCCGGGTGCGACCACGGGCACGCATTTCGCGACTTGACCATGGGCATACATTTTGTGACATGACCACGATCAGCTTTTCGCGGACATGGCCACGGGCATCATTTTGTGACATGACCATGGGATTGCATTTCGATATGGCCACTACGCAATCTGTGACATGACCACTTAGGCATGCATTTCGTGACACAGCCATGCGGGCATGTATTTTCTCGGACATGACCACGGGCATGCATTTGTAACATGATGGGCGGGCATGCATTTCGTGACGATGACCGCCGGAATGCATTTCCCGACATTGTCACGGCATGCATTTCGTGACATGGCCACGGGCATGCATTTCGTGACATGGCCACGGCCATACATTCGGACATGTTAACCCGGGAATGCATTTATGACATGGAAATACGGGCATGCATTTCGCGACATGACCGACGGCATGCATTTTGTGACATGCACACGGGCATGCATTTCCGTGATAGCACGGTTACTGGCATTTCGTGACATAGCCACGGGCATGCATTTTACGCTACCAGGGACATGCATTTCGCGGATATCACCACCGGCATGCATTTCGTCCACATCACCACGGGCATGCATTTTGGAATGACCACGGCAATTTGTGACACATGGCCACGGGCAGCATTTGCGACATGGCACTGGCATGCGTATTTCGTGATTACGATTAACGCGGTAACATTCCGCGACATGGCCACAGAGATCCATGTCGCGGATATGGCCACGGGCATGCATTTTCATGACATGGCTACGGCATGTATTTCGCGATTACGACACGGGCACGGATTTCCTGGACATGGCTACTGGCATGCATTACGGCCATGGTTATGGGCATGCATTTTCTGATTGTTAGGGGCATGCATTTCGCGGGTCGATGTGACCACGAAAGCATGCATTTCGTGACATGAGCACCGGAATGCATTTCATGACATTGTCCGGCATGTATTTAATATGGGCACGGCATGCATTTCGTGACATTGTCACGGAGGACATGTATTTCGGGTGACATCACCACTGGCATGCATTTTCGTCACATGAGGCATGCATTTTGTGCAATGACCACGGGCAGGGGGGAAGAGCGGCCAATGGGCAGCATTTTGCATTACAGCTACGGGAGATCCATGTCGTGACATAGTCACTGGCATGCATATCGTGACATGACCACGGGAATGGTCACGAAATGCATGCCCGTGGTCATGTCACCAAATGCTGCCCGTGGTCATGTCACAAAATGCATGCCATCATCTCAAAATGCATGCCCCTGGTAATGTCACGAAATGCATGCCCGTGGTCATGTCACCAAATGCTGCCCGTGGTCATGTCAGGATATGCATGCTCGTGGTCATGTCACGAAATGAATTCCTTTGGCCATGTCACCAAATGCATGCCCCTGGTAATGTCAGAAAATGCATGCCCGTGGCCATGTCACGAATGCATGGGTCGCGGACATGTCACAAAATGCATGCCGCACATGTCACGGAATGTTCGTGACAATGCTCACGAAATGCATCCCGTGGTCGTATAAAAAATACGTGCCTGAAATAAGGAAATGCAGCCGTGTGTACGAAAATACGTGGCCGTGACCATGCGGCATCGTACCCAGCAGCCGTAATCGCCAGATGCGTATTCCGTCGTCGTAATCGTGCATGCCCTGAGCAGTGACCGGAAAATGCATTGCCGTGGCCAACTCACGAAATCATGCCCGTCATGATACAATACATGCCCTGGTATCGAAATGCATGCCGTGTGTTGGCATGCCCGTGGCCGTCCGTGTACCCGTGGCCATCGCAATACCGACCGTGTCGCAATCTCTCCGACGGCCATCAATGACATGGATCTCGGCCATGTCACGGAATGGTACCATTGTGTCACGAAATGCATGCCCGTTGGCCTGTAAATGCTGCCCGTTGGCCGTCAATCCTGCCGTGGTCATTCCATGCGTGTTGATGACGTGCATGCCAATGTCTGTCATCCCTGTCAGTACGTGCCCGGTAACCCGTCCTGGCTCATAACGTGACCATCACAAAAGCGGCTGCCGATAAACGTATCGCGAGGGAAATACGTCCGTGACAGTATCCGCGATGCGTTTCCGTGGTCGGGTCACGAAATGCGCCGTATGTTACGAAATGCATGCCCCTGTTATCGTCGAAAATGCATGCCCGTGGCTTGTCGCAATCGCTCGTGTGCAGTTGCGTATGACCGAAGTCGCGGTCGTGACCGCGATGATGCCCGTTATTACGTAATCGCGATGCTGCCGGTGGTCGTAATCTGCCAGTACGGCGATGATCGGCGTCGCGGTCGCTGCTGGCGAGGTCGTCGCGAAATACTTATCGGTCATGTCACCCGAAATGCGTACTTATTCATCTCACAAAATGCATGCGGTGGTCATCGCAATCGCTCACGTCGTCCGCCGGAATGCATGGCCTGGTCGCGGCGGCTGTGTGTCGTCGCAGTCATGCTAATCCGCAATCTTATGCCGTGTTAATACAAAATGCATGCCGTGATCATGTCGAGACTATACATGCCGATGTGTGTCCGCGAAATAATTCGCTGGCCATGTCCGCCGTCGCGATTCGTCGTAATCGCGATGCGTACCAGTAATGATCACGGGAGAAATGCATGCCAATGGCCATATCTGCAAAGTGCTGCCCGTGGCCATCACCGATGCATGCCCGTGGTAATGTCGCGATGCGTGCCCGTGGTCATGCAATACATGCCGGTAACCGTAATGCGCAATACATGCCACGTGATGCGTATCACCGAAATACTTGATAACCTCACGAAAATACATGCCGTGGTCGTCCGCAGCTCATGCCCTCAACGTGTCTGTGCATGCCCGTGTCGCGTCACGAAATGCAGTCCCGTGGCATGTCCGTGCATGCCGGTAACCATGCCATCGTATCGATGTGGATCTCTCCATAGCCCGTAATCACGGAATTGTACGCGTTGTCATGTCACCCAATGCATGCCCGTGGCCATCGCGAAAATGCCGTACCCGATGAAATCCATCATCATCACGGCGGCGTGATATCGCGAAATACATGCCGTGTCATGTCTGTCCGTGGCCATGTGATACATGCGTATTCATATCAGTGTGCCGGCTGGCTGCCGGTGGTCGTAATCTTGAGCTCATTGCCGTTGCTGATGCCAGGCTCATGCCCGTCGACGTGCGGGCTCATTCGCGTCCGGCATGTCACGGCGGCCCGTCGGTCGTAATCGCATCATGCCCCTGGTGATAATGCAATCGTGCCCGTTAGCCGTAATCGCGAAATGCGGCGTTGGCCATATCACAATGCATGCCCAGCGGGTCGTAATCACGAAAATGCTGCCCGTTATGTTCGCGAAAACATAGCCATGATAATGTCACGAAATGCATGCCCGTGGTCATCGCGAAACTCATGGCCGTGATGTCACCGAAGTGCATGCCCGGTGGTCACGATCACGAAAATGCGTGCCGATGTCCATATCTGCAAAGTGCTGCCCGTGGCCATGTCTGCTTTTATAGCCGTGATAATGTCCGCGAAATGCATGCCGTGGTCGTCACGAAATACATGCCCTGTCACGAAAATGCATGCCCGTGGCCATATCCTGTGCCCATGGTCATCACAAAATCATGCCCCTGGTAATGTCGCGAAATGCATGCCGGTATGTCACGAAATATGGCCGTGTCATGTCGCAATACATGCCGATGGTGATCATGAATACGCCCAATGTGATAATGTCGCGAAAGCGCGTACTTGGTCGTATCGCAATGCAGCGCCTGGTAATGTCGCGAGAAATGCATGCCGTTAACCGTAATCACCCAGTACATGGCGTGGCCATATCGCAATGCATGCCGGATAAAGCCAACCGCAACGCTACCGCATGGACGCATATTCTGGCGTGGCCGTGCGAAATGCGTGCCCGTGATATGTCATTTAAAAAAGCATGGCCGTGATAACGTCACGAATGCATGCCCTGGGTCACGTCACGAAATGCATGCCCTGGCCCGTCACGAAAATGCATGCCCGTGGCCATATTCACAAAGTCGCATGCCCCTGGTCATGTCACAAATGCATGTCCCTGGTAATAAACACGAAATGCATGGCCGTAATATGTCACGAATGCATGGCCGTGGCTATCACCGAAACGTATGCCCGATAATCGTCACGAATGCATGGTGGTCGTATCGCGAAAGCATGCCCGCGGGTCAATATCACGAAATGCATGCCCCTGGCCATGTCACGAATGTATGCCTGGCCATATCAAAAACACGAATGCGAAATATGCCCGTGGACATATCACGAATGCATGCTCCATGGTCATGTCGAAATGCATGCCCGTAGTCATGTCACGAAATCCATGGTCGCGATAATGTCAATAAATGCATGCTCATGGTCGTCATAAATGCATGCCGAATGTATGGTCACGAAATAATGTCGTGGTAATGTCAATGTCATGCGGGTCATGTACCCATGGTCATGAAAATGCATACCCCTGGTAATGTTCCCGAAATTTACGTCTGCGGTAATGTCAAAATGCATGCCCGTGGCCATATCACGAAATGCTTGCCCATGGCCATGTCAATGCACGAAATGGCATGCCCAATATGTCACACGAAAATGCATGCCCGTGATAATGTACATGATCTCCATGGCCATGTCACGGAATTGTGCACGCTATCAATCACGAATGCATGCCGGTCTATCCTGTACCGCCACGCAATGCATGCCGGTGGTCATGTCACGAAATGTATGCCCGTGATCATGTCACGAAATGCATGTTCGCGGTCGTATCATTAAATGCATGCCCTGGCCATGGGGATTTAATCGGGATGCCCGTAATATGTCACGAATGCATGTCTGTATATTCATAAAGTCACTACGAATGTACGTCTGCGGTCATACCTTTGAAATGCATGGCCGTAGCCATCACGAAATACGTGCCCGTGGTCGATCCGCGGAATGCATGGCCATGATAATATCCGCAACATGCCCGTAGTCATGTCACGAAATGCATGCCCTGGTAATGTCACCGATACATGCCCGGTGGCCATGTCCACGAAATACGCCGGTGGCCATATCCGCAATGCATGCCCATGAATGCATGTCGCGAAATGCTGCCCGTGGACATGTTGCAGCGGCAGCATGGCGGCGATAATGTCACGGAAATGCATGCCGGTAGTCTCACGAAAATCCATAGCGATGACAATGTCACGAAATACGCTGCCGTGGTCATCGTCGCTGATAATGTCTGCGAAGCTACGCTGGTGACATGTCAAAATACATGCCGATGGCGATATCGCAATGCATGCCATGGTCGTAATCACCGAAAATACATGCCCCTGGTAATATCACGAAATGCATACCCTGGCCATGTCCGCGAAATGGCCGTTAATATCCACAATCATACCCATGGTCATGTCCGCGAAATGCTGCCCGTGGACGTATTCTGACATGGCCGTGATAATG
>JAHFZB010001047.1:0-5000 GCA_036884735.1 Huso huso
AACCAACCACATTGAGCTCATAAAAACAGCTTCCAATAGCATTCCTGCAAAAGGAAAGAAGGTATGTTTTAGCTAACCTTTGAACAACCAGCGATGCTGCAAGTGACATTGCTATAAAACATGCATTCAAATGGAATTAGCTGTGGTGTGTTAAAACAATCAGATAGTATTATTACCTCAACTGTAAGACTATTATACAAGATCAGAAGTAGATATATTGCCCTACATTCAATTTCTGTTTATGTGCAAAAATGGCCAACCTGTACCATACTGGTACAGAAATCCCTTGTTTGTCTAAGGGAGCTTTAGTGTGCTAAGTGCATGCTTTCATCAATGAACCGAGCGCTGCATTTTGCTGAAACAATCTGAGTTTTTGTTGCAGAATGTTTTATTGTCAGACCATCACTGTATTCAACCCCAGAGTAAATCAACCTGTCAACTGGGGAAGTTATTCATTAACAAGACTTGCAGATGAATGGGATCCTGGCAGCCCTGTGTGCGTTCTCACCTATCCTTTAATGGACATGTGTTTGCTTAGCAGGCTGGTTTATGTTTAAATAGCAGGGTTCAGATCAGGTGTGAAGATTATTCTATGTACATCTGACAGTCTGGTTTTACGAGGCTCATTACATCTTATCATTTTAAAACCCTTCTATAATTTATTCTGAAAGTGAAAAGGTTGGGCAAGGCAGACATTTTTCTTTCAGATTAACAATGTCCTTTGTGTGAATAGCTTGGTTTTTGTGTTGTGTAAATAAAGATTGATTATTTTTTAATGTCATTTTGGCAGGGATGGGGTAAAGTCCCCCACCCAGCAAACACCCACCCAGGACCAGGACAATGCAGGTACTGCGACTGCCCAGCTGATAGTAAGAAGTGTTTTGTTCTGGATGACTTGCTTAGTTTAAACTACTTGTTTGTTCCTGTGTTTTTGTTTATTAATGTGTCCAATAGTGCTTTAACTGCAGCTTTGAGTCTATTTCCTGGTGGTTACCAGCTAGGACACTACCCTTTCACACCTATCTTTTCTTAAAGCTAGCATTGATACTCTGACCCACAAAACAACATTAGAACAGTACAGTCAACGCCTGTTAAATACAGAAGTTTCTTGAAAACACAGCATCTGAAATCCCTTGGTGTCACTCTATCTTATTTGTACATTATATGTTACGATTGCATTTCTTTCACTAAGCTGTCTTTGTAAAACCCCAGTCCCGCATTTACTGTAAAATGCTGAATAGAGATTGAAAGTATTGAACGTATGCAGTGGGTAAGGTTTGTACGTTTTCTAAAATCCAGTGCGCAGACTTTGCACCGTGTTTATGGCAGCGCTGTTCTGTGCAGTTTGGGAGTGTCTGTATGTTTAGTCGTTAAAAGGAATAGGATTTCGATCTTTAGAGGTTGGTTGTTCACATTGAAGGGAGGGGTCAGCTAAATCCCCTTTGTTTTCACATTCATGTGCGGGGTAGGATGATGTCACCAACTACAAAGACCATTCCTTTTCCGAGTTAAAGTTAAACTACTGCACATAATAGTACTGTACTGAATAATACAAGCAGGCAACGGGTCCCAACACAAGCATGGTATGAGGAAGCCAGAGCGGTGCAAAGCGCCAACTAATACTGACTTTGTATCTATTGAATTCGAAGCTGGACACGTTAACACCACCAAGCAGCCGATCTTGTGAGCAGGCTATTTACTTCCTCAACTGAATAGCTGTTTTACAGGAGCTTACTTTGGAATTGTTTATTTAATTAATAACCTCATTAATCAGCAGAACACGTAACCTGTCACTCCCTCCGAGTCCACATACAAAATAAACTCGCTACTAAGTCCACTGTTTGTTATATACTACTGTACCGGGCTTTTCAGGCTAACACTAAAACTGGGACAAACACGTATCACTTTCCCAATGTTTCAGAAAACTCCGTTTTCATTACAGCTCGGAAGGTCATTTCAGTTGAGCGATCAAGGATTTTATTGTATTACAGTATTTTCAACTCATCCAAATTGTTCAAGTCCTGTCTATATATTAATATGGAAAACGGCGGTATGAAACACTTAAAACAAAGTCTTGTTTGAATTAGTTTGGTGCTTACCTGAATATCCTGTTCTCCTCATAGTCAGCTCAGTCAGCAGACCCTACAAGACTAGAAGGCTCCGAGATCTCTGTCGCTCTCACACCGTTTTACTTTCACACGAATCCAAAGAATAATCGCGCTTTCAGAACAACTTTAACGATTCGATAGTTCTGTCATCAACTAACAATACAGCAAGAAAAACACAAGTGGAAACCAGTCCCAATTCCAGCTGCTAATCCAATCGGATGGCAAGATCAATCGGAGCACCTGCCCTTTCCAACCCCCGTGTGATGCAATAGGGCACTGCCGCAGTGCAGAGCGCAAGGATCAGCGCACCATTCAACGAACATTTCAAGCCAGATCTGTGATTCTTCCACGAACCCAGTTCAGGAGAAATTACGGATGTACAAACATATGTTTAAGATGTCATGGTGAAATTGCACAAAACAAAGTCCAAAGATTATTGTGCGTTAGTTATTACTCCATGCGTTGCTGTATTATTATTATTTCATGTTAAAAAAAACAAACAGACAAACAAAAAATACCTACTTGCCTTATTTTCTCCAAATTGTTATTTTCCCCTTTTTACTACCGATGCCTTTATTGAATTGCATATGCATGTTAATAATTCACATGCAGTTAACAGTACATTTAATATTGAAGGAAAGCAATGTTACACGTGCTACATATTACTGAGTAAGGGAGCACTCTTATTGAATTTGAAAACTCCTTACCCCGAGTAACAGGTACAGTGATATACAAATAAAATGCTTAAAATCTATTGTTTTAAAAAAAGGTAGCACGAGGTTGTATTTTAAAAAAAAAAAACAACAAAAAAAAAAAACCCTTACCCATTAACAAGAGTGTACGGTGTACTGATATACAAATTAATTGTGTAAGGCATAATGGATGTACCATTCTTTCATGTAGTCCTGACCAATGCTGCCACCCGGTGGCGATTAATAGAAACTGCTATATCAATGCAATATACCAAAATAACATGTTCATACATCAACAATCATTGATTGGATAATACTCTCTAAACTAATTACCTGCTCCTGATTGGCCTACACAATTAGCCAATCAAACATTTCGCTGTGACTTATAGATTACCCTGACTGTGTGATCTTGTATCTTCACAGGTCTTTGACAATTAAGAAGTAGCTTCAGTTTTAAGATACTCCATCGGTACCGATTTGAAGCTGGACTTCGTTGTGATGCATGTAAATAGAACACATTTACTAATAGAATCTAAAATGTCATGTTACCATAGCAATTATTAATGGGCAGCAGTGTGGAGTAGTGGTTAGGGCTCTGGACTCTTGACCAGAGGGTTGTGGGTTCAATCCCTGGTAGGGGACACTGCTGCTGTACCCTTGAGCAAGGTACTTTACCTAGATTGCTCCAGTAAAACCCAACTGTATAAATGGGTAACTGTATGTAAAATAATGTGATATCTTGTAACAATTGTAAAGTCGCCTGGATAAGGGCATCTGCTAGAAATAAATAATAATAATATTATTTATTTCTTTATCAGGGAGACTTCAGTGTTACAAGATATCACATTATTTTTACATACAATTACATTATTATTATTTTTTACATACAATTCCCCATTTATACAGTTGGGTTTTTACTGGAGCAATCTAGGTAAAGTACCTTGCTCAAGGGTACAGCAGCAGTGTCCCCCACCTGGGAGTGAACCCACGACCCTCCGGTCAAGAGTCCAGAGCGCTAACCACTACTCCACACTGCTGCCCACACAGCAATCTAATAATTTACAGATGCTGATGTAAAAATGATCTAATACTTGTGAAGTAATATCCGTATCATTACATTCTCCTTGTTAGATGCGTGCTTAATTATTCAAAACTCCATGTCCAATCACAGCAGCCTTGCGGCATCTCAACTTGTATCCAATCACAGCATGGCTCGGGAGCTCCACATGGATTTTCTGGTTTCTGGCTCAGGATCCTTCTTGCCGACTGCCTCGCTGTGTCTTCTGTTGGGTCCATTCTAATCCGATTAGCCGGCCACTATACTGGTGTGAGTTCAGGAACGTGTGCTCCAAGCGAGTGAAGCCAGCAAAGAAAGCAGGCAGTACACCGCGTGTGCGTCTAGAGCAGTTAAAACTGCTGTGCTCTTTTAGAGAAGACTTTTAGAAATGGAAATTTATTCTTAAAAAAACTGACAGCTCATATTTGGTTGTCTGTCAGTGACGCTGTTGAATCTCCTCCCTCTGCTCTCCAGCGTGTACTGGCGTTGCTTTCACCAGGACAGCCCACGGTCTAGTCACGGCGGGTGCTTCTGTCTCGGGGCATCCTTGTTGCAGCGATCTCGTTGCATGCCTGCTGTTGGGTCCATTCGAACCCCGCTTGTCCAAACTGACACCAGTGTAGTGCCCAGCTTTGTGTGGCTCCAAGCGGGTGAGGACGGCAGGGCAGTGACAAAGAAACCAGACAGTACAATATATGCGAGTTTAAAGCAGTTGCAACTGCTGTTTTTCAACTCTTTCAGAAATGTAAAGTTGCTCTTAAAACTCTGAAGAGGAAACAATATAAAAAGTGCATTCTTAAAGTTGATTATGTTGAAATGATTACACCATGGTTCTCATTCCTGTATGTCTTTGTATGCATTCCTTGTATAAAATACCCAGACCAAACATGGAAACACATTTCTGATTCGTTACATAATTTAGGTATTAATAGCATTACTATTCAAATAGTAAACCACACACCTAAATCTATTGGTCTATTTAGAAAAGAAAATGTCATGTTACCATAGCAACCCAATATATTAGACAGATTCTGAGGTAGAAATGAACTAATACTTGTGTAATTGTGACGTGGTATTTGTATTAGATTCTCCTTCTTGCCGGCTGCCTCGCTGTGTGTCTTCTGTTGGGTCCATTCTAATCCC
>JAHFZB010000157.1:0-70938 GCA_036884735.1 Huso huso
ATGTTTGCAAGAGGTGAAAAACATAAACATAAAAGGAATCAAGATCTCTCTTAATTGGAGTCGATATACAAACATCTTGTATAGGACTGAATTTCAGGTGAGTCATAAAAGAAACTGGTGAATTTCTCAAGGCCCTAGATATTACCAGTACCAGTGATTTCTTAAGTCAACCACTCTGTGCACCACTAAGTACAGTATGGCTATAAGGAAGTACTGTATTGCGATACCCAAGCGCATGTTGTTAGTAGCCTCAGCTATTATGAGAGAAAAAAAAACATACAATATCTACGGTATGTAAGTATTTAAAAAAAAAAAACTGATGAACAGCAAAATCCCCACCGAGGGAATGTTAATTGTGTCATCATATTTAGTACCGGTACTAGGATTTTGTTTGGGTAAGTGGCTTATGAAAGACAGAATAACGAGACTATCGCTTTGGTTTAACAAAAGTTCACCATGACTTAATAACATTCTGTAGTATTGTACTTAGTATAGTAGTATTGTGACCTTTTCACCTTTTCTCGAGTTGGGAAACGTGTCAGTGCATGTTATCAGGAGACAGGAGACCGGGGACCACTGTCAGGCTGGCTGGTTTTTCAGTCAGGGAAATGCTTTCCAGGACCCCAAAGGGCCAGAGTACCTCATTTAGGAGAGAACTCAATCGCAGACTTTCAAGTCCTTTTATCAAGTAATTGAAGTTCAGGCATGAATTATCAAAGCTGGAAGAGTCTCTTTCAGTGCCAGCAGCTAATGAAGTGTGGCCCAGTTTGAGAGCCACACACGGTCGAGCACAGAGGCTTTGATGGCGGACAGGAACCCCCGAGGGTCATGAATTTTTCAGTGCAGAATCTGTGAGGTTACAAGAGCTCGTACAGGTGTAAAGAAGCAGGTTGTCGGAGACATCTGTTCTGAGCAGAGACCCGGGGTCCCCACCAGCCCGCAGCGAGACTGCTGGATTGTCAGCAGATGTAGTTTAGAGTGGCAGAACAGTTTTGGTCTCACATTTGCCGCCTGAGGGTCTTCAACACCAAAGGTAGAGCGGGGGTGGACACAGCTGCACTCCCGAACTTGCCTGAGGCACAAATAAAGAGATCTAATGTAGTTTGACTGTGTTGTTGGGGGAGACGGGGGAACGGGAGAGCCACTTCAGAGCCAACTTAACGCGGCAACATCTGCCGCCAAGTTTCCAGGGAGCGGCTGGGGACAGCAGGTAGAGAAGGTGGTCGCTGAGGAAGCAGCCCTTGTTAAGTCTCAAACTATTTTGAATAGCCTCTTATCGGAACCTGCTGGTATACTCAGCAGGATTCTGTATTGTTTTACAAAGCAGCAGCCTGCGCAGTGTACTAACAAGGTAGTTTATGAATGATGCATTACCATACATTAACCCACAGTGACTCCACACTCAAACAAAAGGTGAGAGCATGTATTTTAGAAGTGGGTTTGTGTATCAGCAATGTAAATCTTAACACTGAGGTTTGCAAAAATTATAAAAAAAAAAAAAAAACTCATGCTACTTGTGTCCCTTTGCCTTGAACCAGTGGAATTAACGATACAGCTATTGACACATCAAGTTTAAGCTGTGTGATCCTAGTTCCTCTGAGAAATGGTCATGCTTGCTTGTATTTTAGTTCTGTATGCTTTGAGGGTGCTTTTGGCGGCTTGACATAGTGTGCTACGTTATTTTGAGCAACTTGTTTTAAAGCAGAGATTGTAACTGTGTGTCATCGCCACCACCAGGATGCTACATGTTTGCTTTTCAGAGGACTTTTAGGCTTCTAGAGTGTATTAAATCAGAGCTCAGATTAGAAGCACAAAGAACAGCACCTTCTCGAGATGGATTAAAATTTCCATTCATGTCTGTTCTTTGCAGCTAAATCACTCTTCAGCATCTAGGGATCTAAATGTTTGTTTTCTCGGTTGCATAAATCAGCCTGTGTGCACTCCATCCTCTTAATAAGGCTTAGTGGAAAGCTCAGGTGCAATCTGCACAGGCCTGGCAAATACAACACAATATAGATTAATGAAAATTGCACATATGTTGTTCTAATATATTTGTTTTTGTTGGAATTATGATTATTATTTGTCAGAAAATATGTAAATGTTTAATGAAAGACTTGTTGTTGATTTGTTAATAACAATGACTAGAACAACTACAATTACAAATCTTTTTATTAATTTTTTTCTTTATGTAAAAGTTGACAGGTACAAAGTTTTTTGAAAATATTTGCAAGCAATTTAAAGACTAATCAGCACTAAACACATAACACCATATATATACAGTGCCTATAGAAAGTCTACACCCTCTTTCAAAATGTTCACCTTTTGTTGCCTTATAGCCTGGAATTAAAATGCATTAAAATAGTTTTTTTTTCATTTATCTACACATCCTACCCCACAACTTCCAAGTGAAAAAAATATTCTAGAAATTTGTAGAAAATTAATTAAAAATAAAAACTGAAATAGTTTGGTTGGATAAGTGTCCACCCCCCTTGTAATAGCAATCCTAAATTAGCTCAGGTGTAACCAATTGCCTTCAAAATAACACACCAAGTTAAGTGGCCTCCACCTGTGTTAAATTGTAGTGATTCACATGATTTCAGGATAAATTCAGCAGTTCCTGTAGGTTCCCTCTGCTGGGTAGTGCATTTCAAAGCAAAAACTCAACCATGAGCACCAAGGCGCTTTCAAAAGAACTCCGGGACAAAGTTTTTGAAAGGCACAGATCAGGGGATGGGTATAAAAAAATATCAAAGGCCTTGAATATCCCTTGGAGCACGGTCAAGACGATTATTAAGAAGTGGAAGGTGTATGGCACCACCAAGACCCTGCCTAGATCAGGCCGTCCCTCCAAACTGGATGACCGAGCAAGAAGGAGACTGATCAGAGAGGCTACCAAGAGGCCAATGGCAACTTTTCAAGAGCTACAGGCTTTTATGGCCATGACTGGTCAAAGTGTGCATGTGACAACAATATCCCAAGCACTACACAAATCTGGCCTGTATGGTAGCGTGGCAAGAAGGAAGCCATTACTCAAGAAAGCCCACCTTGAATCCTGTTTGAAGTATGCAAAAAAACACTCAAGAGATTCTGTAGCCATGTGGCAAAAAGTTTTGTGGTCTGACGAAACTAAAATTGAACTTTTTGGCCTAAATGCAAAGCGTTATGTTTGGCGCAAATCCAACACATCGCATCACCCAAAGAACACCATCCCTACTGTGAAGCATGGTGGTGGCAGCATCATGTTATGGGGATGTTTCTCATCGGCAGGGACTGGGGCACTTGTCAGGATAGAAGGGAAAATGAATGGAGCAAAGTACAGGAAGTCCTTGAGGAAAACCTGCTGCCTTCTGCAAGAAAGCTGAAACTGGGACGAAAGTTCACCTTTCAGTATGACAACGACCCAAAGCACACAGCCAAAGCTACACTGGAGTGGCTAAGGAAAAAAAAAAGGTAAATGTCCTTGAGTGGCCCAGTCAGAGGCCTGACCTAAATCCAATCGAAAATGTGTGGCATGACTTGAAGGTTGCTGTCCATCAACGCTCCCCAAGGAACTTGACAGAGCTTGAACAGTTTTGTAAAGAAGAATGGTCAAATATTGCCAAATATAGGTGTGCAAAGTTGGTAGAGACCTATCCCAACAGACTCACAGCTGTACTTGCTGCCAAAGGTGCTTCCACCAAGTATTAACTCAGGGTGGTGGAGACTTATCCAATAATGATCTTTCAGTTTTTTGTATTTTTAATATATAATTTTTTTCTCAATAAAAACTGTTAACAGTGTGGAGTATGGTGTATAGATAAGTGGAAAAAAAATCCTCATTTAAATGCATGAGGCACTGACACAACAAAATGTGAAAAAAGTTCAAGGGGGTGTAGACTTTCTATAGGCACTGTATATATATGTTTTTTTTTTTATTACACCCACCCCTCGTTATATCGCCCCTCGCTATACTGCAGATTCGGCTATATCGTGGTCCTGAAGTTGGCTCCCCATTTTTACAGTCTAACTGCACATGCCTTAGCTGAAATATACACAGGCAATTTCACTTAGAATTACTGTCCGTTTTATTTCGTACTGCACATCACAAACAAAAATATACGAAACAATTAAAAACAAAGCATTAACATCGCACTGTTACTATATACACACGCATTGCACAATAACACAAAGCAAATTAAATATCTACTTGCTGAAGCGGTTTTATGTTAGCCAGCGAGGTGTTCACTCGTAGCAGCAGCAATGCCCTAGCAAAAATCACAGGGCAGTGACGTCAGCTCCCTAGCAACAAGCCTCCTATGTTGGGAATGGATTCTTTCAATGTAGCGGGTTTGTGCATTTGAGAAAGGAGAGGAAGACTCATGAAATTAATTATTGGAGACTTAAGTTGATGAGAAGCAATTGCCCTCTGCAGTACGAATTAAAATGGTGTGCTGCTTTTTATCGAAAAAATGAGAAAAAGCGGGTTGCGTAGAAAATTTATATTGGACCCTGACGCTCCCGATAAAACGAGGGAATGTTTGTACAGTATTTGTTAGCCTATTTGTTTTTCTTTGTGTGTGTCGCTATATCGCGGCCCTCTATATAGTGGATATATATTGGGACCCTGACACTCGCGATATATTGAGTGGGTGGTGTATTTTTATTTTTACTGAAATCGTTGTAACTCTTGCTCAAATCTAACATTGTTATGGCTCCTGAATATATTAAATCCTATTAAAATCACCCTTATTATATAACATGTAGACTGCTTGCCAACTAGGGGCAGTTTTGTAATGAGGTTGGAGTGTATTTTTAAAATTGTAGAAATTCCGATGAGACAAAAAAAACATGTCAGCTGCAGTCCTCAGGCTTGTTTCTGCAGTTTACTTGCCTCACAGCTTGACAGGTCACAGCACAATATGACAGCATCTTCACTTAACAGTCATTGTTCAGATAAACAATTCAGTAGAACCACCTAATTAAGGACACTTTCTTTACAATAGTTCAGTCTTCTTCCTCTTAAAGAATTCAAATTCAAATTCAGCCACCTCAGCAGAAGTACGCACTCCCTGTGAGGAAACATTTCATTACGGCCTCTCCAGCTGACAACTAGACCCCCTTCCACTATTTGAGCATATTTTTAACATGTCTTGTCAGACAAGACTAACAATCTACTTAATTGTATTAATGCTCTGCTTAGCAACTTTCTCCGAGTAGACAAGGTCTGGCTTAACTTGGGAGCTACACTTGAAACATTTTCAGATTAGCTGTGTGCTTCAGCAGACCAGCATGATCCATGCAGTGATGACTTGCAGTCAGTTTGTTCTCCAGAATTATATCGGCCTGTATACTGTAGGGGCCATCCATGTGCTCAGCAAAGAAAATAATTGAGAGGAATACAGGGTACTGCCTGGAGCCTATTTTGGGACTTAACGATTTCTAATCGTTGGAGGCAGTACAGGAAAGAATTATGCCAGGAATGTGGGATGGTTTCTGAGCTTTGCATACCAAAGTTTAATTTATTCTCATACGTTTGCCTTTTCTTTGTGTGCGATTTATGTTTTCAAGGCATATTGTCAAACAGAATCTGATGAATACCAATCAAATACAAGCGGTGGGGTAATTCATACATAATATGTAAATGTATGTAAAAACTGAAAACAGATGTCTCTCAAATACTGTAAATATATTAGGGTGGATATGGGAAGGACTGTGTTCATCTGTGTCTCTTCTGGTACACCAAGCAAAGGGTAATGGGCAGCTCACATCAGAAGGTTGATTTGTGTAATTATTTGGGGTATGGAGACAAAACAAAGACTGCCCACTGGTAATTAATGTGAAGGCAACAATAACATGCAGAAACAAAACCAGAATCTTGATGTGGTTTTATTTTATTTTTTAAATGTATTAAAACATCAATGCTTTTTGCACCACTTTGAAAGTACAGTATCATGTAGATTCATCCTATGTCCATTAATTCTACAATACAGGAATAGGGATAGAGCCTGTTATCCTGTAAAAGATCAGGGTACAGCTGAGCCCAGCACTGTTGTTCTTCGTCTCCTGGTTTGGGTTACTTTCGTTAGCCTGAGTACCTCATTAGTACTGTGTATGAATGGGCTTGTTAGCCTTAACAAGCAGTAAGAAGAAAGCTGACAGCTTAATTCAGCTTCTGCTCTCCAGAAGAGACATGACAGTCATTGGCGTGCAGATTTGTGAAACGGCCCTCCGCTCTTAACCAGATTAGTTCCTTTTACATTAACTGCTAAAAGTAGGGCAGATGTCCTGGCGGCTGGTTGTAAATTCGATAATGTTTGCTGTGTTAATCTGTAAGGCTCCTGAAACAGCAAAGGCTGCTGATAACAGGATTAAGTTAAGGGACCCTGTGAGCTTTCACTTCCACGGACAGAGGTTGTGGGGGGCGCTAGAACAGGGAGTGGGGGAGGGATTTGACTTCTGTCACCAATCTTAATTGATTGTCAAGAGGTGTTTCTCTGGGTTATTAATTATGCAGACCACTATTTTTTCCTTCAGTGGTTCTGCAATTGTTCCTCTAGATTTTCACCTTCTATGTAGGTCTGTAATACCGTATTGGTTCATTTAATTCTTAAAATGAGACATTGCTTAATATAAAGACAAATGAGATACAGGAGTTAATTAATGTACTGTAGTACAGCAGTCTAATCCTTTTTTAAATGTAAAACAAACAAACAATTAACAACATAACCATTCATTTTTAGTAGATTAATGCTAATAATAAGTATATAAAAAGCAGATCTACAATATTTAATGACATGCAGATATTTTGTTTGGATATTTACATATTATGTGTTCCTGTTAGAAAAAGAGTGATTTACTACCAAGTACACTAAACTGTCTTTATTACCAGCCTGTGGCAGGGCAGGAGCCCTGCTTCTGTAAATAGCATGTGTGGGGGGGAATGTAAGGTTGGCAGGGATGGGGTTAAATCTGTCCCTGCCAGCAATCACAAGTGTAGTAGTTGGTGCTAATTGGGGAGTGGCCTCATGTATAAAAGGAACCAGAAATCCTTTGATTGTTGAAGGAGTTTGGGTGGATGTTTGTGCTGTGTTTTTTGTATTGATTTTCAACGTAGTAGTGAAGGCTAATGCCCAGTCTACACATAGTTATTATTTTGTTTAAACCTTTTATTTTGGCCCTCGTGCTGTGTTTATTTTGTTCCTGTTTTTGTGTTTGTTTTGTTAAATAAACGTGTGCACCAGCACTTAAACGGCAGATTTCTGTCTCTGGGTCTCTTTCCTGTCGGTAACAGCCTGGGCCGTGATGCTACCCTGTCACACAGCCCAATATTACAGCCACTCTGACAGTCCCTCTCAAACTGAATAATAGGCAGTTTTCCTTCTGTTACAACAGCTTTGTCCATTGGGTTGTACAACAGAAATGAAATTCCAGTTATATAAACTTGTACCTTATCAAATATGTTTTCACACTCAAGATGCATACAGTGGTGGAGCCTGTATGTACACCATAGGTACTTATGGACAGTAGAGAACCGATCAAATTATTATAAGTGAGTACCTCAAATTCTTGAATTGATCAGAATCTGGGATTTTTTTTAAGTCTTGCAGATGTGCTGCTTGTTTTAATGTTCCCCACAGACTTCTGATTAGTCTGACAAGATATTACCTGCAGCCTTACCAGACTATTTGCATTGCAGTATTTATATTCTGTGACCCGTTTGATGCAATTTAAGTTGATGTTCAGATGTGTGCTTTTCACTGGATTTGCTAATGCAATGACCGCGCTGCTGCGCTTTTAGATTCTTCATCATGTATTAAAATCAAAATAATGCAGGGTGATTGCTGTATTTTTTGTTTAATTCAATTACATGAAATTATTGTAAATGTCAACTATTGAGGGTATTGTCAAGTTCATTTTTAGCTGAGAACATGAATTTCCAAACTCAATTAAAGATGGAATAATACATTTCAGTGATACTGCCCATCACTTGATCTATTTGATTTCAGTGTAAAAGAAGGGAGAAATTGTAATAATAGTGTATTATCAGTTTATAATGTACTGTAGGCAAAAGGGGATGTAGTACGTGAACATTTTTGTAATACTTTCTTACCCATTTTGGTTCAGTTGTTTTCTTTCTATTTTTCATGGCTACTGTTTGCATAAAACAAAAAAAGATAACATTATTAAACATCACAAGCAGTAGCAATAATAGAAAGTATATGTGCAGTATTAATTCAGTTGTTGGTCATTTATAATAATATTTTACTTCTCTTTTTGAGTTTTACTGGAAACTTGTAGTACAAGCTCTTAATATTAATCAGATCTGTCAGTCATGTATCTGAATTAAAAAAAATAAAAAAATCATACATGTGTTTACTACAGTAGCATAATTTAAAAACAGTTGCTGTGTGATCCACTACATCACCCAATTGAAATGCATATATATATATATATATATATATATATATATATATATATATATATATATATATATATATATGCATTTACAATTTAACAATTAAAAAAAATACTTATTTTGACAATTTACTAAATGATATAACGAATATTGCTAATATTAACATAATACTTACAGCTTTAGGAAACTTAAGTTTTTATTAAATATTGATGTAATTCTTGATTTATGTACTTAAGACATCATAATGTTGCCTTGTTATTTTACTCGTTTGACAGTAATGTTAAACGTACAACTTGCACTAACATACCTTTGTCTTATAACTTCTAACTATCCCGTTGCATTTGGAACTGCCATTTGAAAATAAAAAAAATGAAAATATAGAAACAAATCCATAAGGAGAAGAGGTTTACAGAACATTATACTGCATGTTATTTCCTGTAGATACAGTGAAAGGGTTTGAATGCAGCTGGGTGCTTTTTCTTTTTTTTAATCTTAATTCTGTGAATTAGTCAGTAAAGCTGGAACCTGCAGAGTGACCTGATTTTTGGTATTGTAGAGTTTATAATCTGCCGATCTTTTGATGCAGTTTAATATGATGTTCAGCTGTGTCCTTTTCAGCAGATTTGCTAATGCAGTGACCAGGCTGCTGCACTTTTAGTTTCTTCACCATTTATTCAAATCAAAACAGGAATGGAATATTACATGAATTTCGTATCTTTATCTGCATCTGTCAATATAGATATTCACTATATATATATTTCTATTTTGACATTTTCTTTGAATCAGATTGATAGAGAACGTGACCGATCAATATATGTAGCAGTTACAGGTTTCACATGATATGGAATTTTGTAATTAGCCTATCACAAAACCTTCCAAAAAATGAAGCTCTGAAATACAAGGATAAATAACAGTCTGGTGTTCGTAAATGTGTTTATTTTTAATCTGATTTAAGGTGTTTAATGAAAATGATTCACTTTTGAAATGTGTTCTATACCCTTTTGTTTAGTATATTTTTTTGCAGTTGTTTTTTATACAATATAATTTCCAGTATATCAAGTTATTTAAACATGTTTGATATACAGTATATACACATATACATCAACACAACACACAGATTCAATACTACAGTAAAACGGTGACGACAATTTGTTTTGCATGTCAGTAAATGTTAATTTATCTTTGATATAAAAAAGTACAATGACGAAACAAAAATACAGTGAACAAATATATTTAAATCTGATATAGTGACATGTCTTTAGAGAAAAAGGTTTGTTTGTAAAATATATATTTATACAAAAATTGCTTTAGTTCAAGTACATTTAAATGCTAAAACTGCTGAAAAAAAAATCCAGTTTTATTTTGTGTATTATCTATATAAAGTGGAGTGATAATTGTAGCACGATTTTTGTAGCTTGCACTAACTAAACTAGAAAAAAGTTCTGAATTCATAGATTGATTTTAAAAGCCTGTTTTTATATATATATATATAGACCAATAATGAAGGAAACCAATTAGAATTTACATTGGAATTTCAGAAAATGGGACACAGTGTATTTAAGAAAAAATATATATATATATATATATATATATATATATATATATATATATATATATATATATAGTTTAATTAATGCCATGTCCAGTACCTTGCAGTTATGTTTGTCACCTTACAACATATACATGTTATTATAATTCTGCCCTATTTGTTTCCAATGGTAGTAACTAAAATTGTCTGAACATGTTTTTTTCAAAGTGTACTTAATATTGAGGAGATACTGGGAACAAATTAATTGGAGCAAGTAAAAATAACATAAACAAACAGCCATAATTTGAAAGTAGAGCCAGCTTGCCTGCTGGGGTTCAATTTGACTCACCTGCAGCAGGCCCTCCCTTAGATGGGGCTCGTGGTGCTGGTGCAGTGGTGTTGTCTTTTGTCAGTGATAAGCAGTGATCTCTATTGAGCAAGGCTGTACGCACAGGGGGGCCATATCGGGGGCTGCCCATTATAAAAATCTACCTCCTACTGTGCAGAGCAGCCAAAGGTGACCTCTCCCTGAACAATTCTGACAGTGAGATTTGTTGAATTATATAACTCTGTACCATGAATGCTGCAAGAAATAGATAGCATACCGATATTATTGGAAGTTAAATGTAGCCTTGGCCTTAAATGTAGATCACATGGCCTTCAATAAAGAACTGTTACCACAGAGCAGTGAAATTTTTTTTTTTTTCATAGAGGCTGAGATGCCAGACAACAAGCAACAACATTCTAGGACTATCACTGTAGTTACAGGCCATAGCGGTGCTGTAGCCCATGACTATACATGTTACTGGAGTACAGTCATTTTTTTTTATACTGTCATGATTAGTTCTAGAACCATGTTACCCGCTTGTTTTCCTCAATGGAATGCTCCAATGAATCCTTCTTTTCCCACAACAGCAGCAGCAGTGGCATGTGTAACATGTTTAGCTACCCTGTTGATATAGTAAAGCAAAAATGACTTTAAAATGAAACCTTGAGATGAAACCAGATTGCCTGCATTTTCTGAAGAGCTTGTCGTGCGTGTTGTTATGAGGCATGTGATTGTAACAGATGTCCTTTTATCTGAGGTTGACTCTACAGTCTTTTGTCAGTTGGTGTACGCAGTTTAAACATTTGGTAACAGTTCTCCATGCTTGCATGCTTCATAAAAGATTCATCTTGTTCATTATTGATAGTGAAAAGCACTCAGAAGTGGAAGTCTTTGGCGAAGTTTGATTGTAGAGAAGTTTGTTAATCCTTACCTACCAAAAGAAGCAGCAGGTAATGCATCTTGGGAAGATCTGAATGCTCTGGGAAGAGTCAGACTTTACTGTTGTGTTTAAATCATGTAGGCTGGTCGAGTCAGTGGATGTGATTTGAATTAGCAGTCAAATATTCCTGTGTTAACGGAATTATAATATTTTTGGTAACGTGGTGTTATTGGCCATGACAGTCAGCAGAAAGCAAGGGGGAGTCGGGATGTGATGAAGGACACTGGAATTCTGGAAGGTGGCGGGAAAAAAGCAAGAGTCACTGATTTCAATTAAAAATTACAGATTCACAATCAAGTTCATTAAGCTCTGAACTTGAATCATCATGATACATATAAATTCCTTCTATTAATTTATGTTTCTATTTGTAATTGATTGAACCGCTGTGCTGTTGTCCTTACAGTATATAATCCCTAACAATTATTTCTGTAAATGCACTGTTTTTGGTTGAATATGTTAACCCTTTAAAGGATTAGGCGTTAAGGCTGGTCTTCACACCAGTTCTTCATGGTGTACAGGTAAAATGATAAAGAACACACTTTTTTTTAACAAATTCTGTTTTCATAGGCACATTCTAGAACTTAAAAGTTACAAAAATTAAGCTTTCTGTGTAGTTTTAGAAAGTAACCCCTTCTTAAAAAGTAATACTTTAGAAACATTTTCTTACTTCTCGTTAGCATAACATCTTGAAAGTCCCTTTTTATTTTTGCAGTTGATCTTTTACAAACTGTCTTCTTCCAGAGCAAAAATGAAAATATCGTAGAGCCTGAAAAAATAAAAAGATTAACAGAAAAATCAGTTTTGCTATAATAATAAAGCAAGCGTTGGTTATTATACCTTTAAGAAAATAAAAGCAGTAAGGTTGACAGAAAACAAAGCCACAGTTTGTAACTGCAACCAATATCATTTATATAAATGTATAGAGCTCGCAACAATGTTTTTTGTTTTTTTTTACTGTTTGTATTTAATGTACTATGCCCTGTATTTCACTGTATTTAATGTATTATGCATTGTTCCTCACTATCTTGTTAAGCACTTTGTGATGGTGGTCCACTATGAAAGGCTCTATATAAAATAAACATTGATTGATTGAGAGCTCACAACAATGTTAGATTATAGATCATATTTGGTGCAAAAGATGCTTACAGCAGACACACGGACACACACACACATTCATGCACACACTCATATCCAATGTAATAACCCTTATAAAAATACTTTGCAGTAGTAGTTTGCTGTTTAATGCAGTACATTGTTGTATACTGTAGTATTACCACCAAGTGGATACAGTACTAGAGAGAATGTACTATGGTTACAATATTGACTCCTTTTCAGAGATTTTGTATTGCAATTTTTTTTTCAAACTTTCAGGGGGCAACAAATTAGCCATTAAAAACTCAATTGAAAGTGACAGTATATACAAAGCACCGACCAATCTTTTCTAGAAGATGTCTGTTTCAAGGATTTTTTTTTTGTTAATGCAGTAAAGGCAGTATTACTGTACTGGGGCTCCCCATGCCTACCTGTGCGAGTAGGAAAATCAAACGACAGGGTGTGCAGTGAGACTTCTTACCACACACCAGGGTGTGTTATGAGGCACAAGGCTTTTATCAATAGGTTGCACCTTTTTTTTTTGTAACAGGATAAACCCATTTCTAATGTCATACTAGCAAAAAACAGCTAAGGTGCTTGTAGGGGCTCTTAATGGACCCCTTGAGTTGTTTATTCAAAGCTTTTTAACATCAACATTTTTGTTTTAAAAAAAAAAAAAATGGTGTTAACACTAGAGGCGCCGTGGTTATACTCATACCTGAAACTTCTGCCGGCAGTCATTATGACGGTTACATTTTAAAACACCATCAATATTAAAATGAAAAAAACAAACAAATCGGAACTCAACAGTTTTGGAACTCGGAACTCAAAAGTTTTATTTAAGCACATCATATTAAAAATCTGCACACCTGAAATGCTGTATTTAAATGAACAATTAAACATAAAAAGGTTTATTTTCTGACTTACCACATATAAAGCACTACTTAAAAAAATGAAAACTATAATAAAATAAACATTTCAAAAGAAACTATTGTGTAAACAGGTATATGTACATACAAAACTGTAAAAACGAAAGTAGTTTTTAATTTAAAACGAAAGCAACATGTTTTCTGTTGCATGTATCACTCGGTGCAGCACTGAATCCAGGTTGAGCTGCTGCAGCCTGCAGCTTTGCAGTTTTCTGATCGAAATGTTTCTGCTGAAGCGCTGTGGCTAGCTTCAAGATTAAGTCTTTCCTACTGATATTTTCCCCGGTGCATTTCTTGTACAAAACAAAGGAATTGATGGCTGCCAGGTCTAGTAGAGATAACAACAGGCTTGTATATAAAAATAAAATAGAATATTGTAGGTTATATTCAAAATAAAAACATTTATTGTAAAAGGCAGTCAAAATGTCGGCTTTGGCGGTTCTAGGTGGGTGGGATTATAACATCCTGTGGCAAAGTGGTTACCAGTGTGCAGGTGCAGGAATGCAGCAGTGATCAATGAACAGACAGACAACGATAATCCAGGTGCAGTGATATTTTATTTGTAAATCCAGTGGTCTGATGACACAAAACACAGTAAATAATGATAACAAGCAATACAGTGGTGTGTATTGCTTCGTTTGTAATCCACGGGTTGGTCCTGAAATTATAACAGTCCCGATCTTTTACACCCACACATAACGCAAACACAATCACCAGTCCACAGTGCGTGCTCTAGTGTTCGCGGTGCTAGTACAGTTTATCGTGAAACAAAGTGCAGTGTTGTCGGGTTTAGTGCTGGCCTTTAGCGACAGCTCCGGATCGTATTACCCATCTAATAAAAACAAACAAGTGTTTGGTAGACACGACAAACAAAACAAACAAAACACTCATGATTACAATACAGGTTCTTCTTCGGATCAACTTTTAACCATACCAAGGAACAGATCACTTCACTACGCCCCCTTTTGTAACGTCAATCATGACCCCTTGGTTTACTAGTGCAACCGCTCCTCCAATCCGTGGCTGCCACATCGTTTCCCTTCCGGGTCGATGATTTAGTGTATCGTAGCTCCGCCCCCTTTCTAGATTACCGACTTCCTTCTAAACTCTGTTCCCTTTACACAGCGCCCTCATGGGTCGGGAGAGAGATTTATCACCAAGAATCATTCTGTCTCTGTCACACTTCTTTATTTTCATGATCCTGCCTTTCAGACGGCGTTAGGGTATTTAATACAAGTATATAGGAAAAGTCATAAACAGAGTAATTTTACATTTGAAAACCTCAAACCGTCAAAATGACTGCTGTGGCGGTTCTAGTGTTAACTTAGCACAGTGGTAAATGCTTTGTGAATATGGCCCTGTTGGAAATATTTAAGGAAACTTGGATTGGGCATTTATTATGAGATTCAATTCCACATGCTTAAGATGTAGGTCATGATTACCTTCCTCTTCATGGTATGAAACGTGTGTGTAATTTATCCTTGAAAGGAAGGGGGGGGGTTATGATGATGCCATATTTTGTTCTGTTCTTAATCACAGACTCAACAACCTAAAACAGGTTGTACTGAACTGACTCAGAGACCTCAAGCTGTTATTTTAATGAGCTTACATTTAATACAGAATTGCATGCTAATTTGTGGCAAATTGCAGAAAAAAATGCACTCTGTATTCATTGTGTGTTTAAGCTACTTATATTAAATAAATAAATAAAACGTGTATATATATATATATATATATATATATATATATATATATATATATATATATATATATATATATATATATATATATATATTTTATTTATTATTATTATTATTTATTTCTTAGCAGACGCCCTTATCCAGGGCGACTTACAATCGTAAGCAAATACATTAAGTGTTACAATACAAGTAATACAATAAGAGCAAGAAATACAATAACTTTTGTTCAAGCAAAGTACAAGTGTGACAAACCACAATTCAATAATACAGCAGATAGTGATAGTTACATCAGGATATGATTAAATACAAAATACTACAAAATATTTCCCTTCTGTGTACACTGTATCAAGTTATCTTTCATTGAATGTCATTACAGACATACACACGCTTGAACACTGTACTACTAAGCACAGTAATCACAGAATTACTTTGTTTTTAATTTGATACCTTAATTAACAACTTGCTGAAGTTCAGTAACTGTTTCATGCATACAGTGTTTCAGGCGTGTCATTCATTTTGTACAGAAGCAGCTAAACAAAAGCAGCTAATGCTAAAATGTTCAAATCTACCAGGTCTTTGCATGTCTTCTCAAATTGAGATGATAAGGTATTCCCCATAGTGACAGTAGTGCTAATTAAGACATAAAACTGTGGGCAGCAGGTTTCTGAAGGTTACACTGTCTACACTGGAGGAAGTGATAAAGAATGAAGTCACTGATGACATCTGACGTTTTCACAAGGGATGATGCAAACAGCTCCTAATGAAGGCAGGGAGATGCAGGGGCATGGGGGTCCACCAGCTTTATTGACGAGACCACCAGAAGCACTGGAAATGCAGGACTAGTAAATTAGGGGGGTTACAACAGACAGAAACAGAGAAAAGATATGGCACTGCTCAAAGTAACGGGCAGATCATTAGCTCTTTAGCCAGCGCTGGTAAGATTTGTTCCCTGGCTGGTCACCAAGCAGTGCTATATATATACACTGCTGTGCAAAAGTCTTAGACATTTTGCTTTTTTTTGGGGGGGTGGGGGTGGGGGTGTTATACTACCATAGAAGTATACATCTCGCTCCCCCTTTGTATTACTGTACTATAGGTAGCATTTACACCCTCCAAAACAATTGCTTACATTAAAAACTTGTTTATGTAGGTTTGTCCATAGCACAGACTGGAACTAATTTCAAAACTAGCAAGAAACCCTTCTTACTAGTTTTTTTTTTTACTATCCTAGATGGGTTTCCATTTCACTCCCTGGAGCTTTCATTTTTAGAGCCTCTTTATAAACAGCACATACCAATTACATAAAAACAAAATAATATCAATCAAAATGAATATTTACTGAGTATATTCTGATAAACCTAATGAAATGCATTCTATACTTTATTTTAAACAAACCGGATTGACAGCTGTTGGGAGAATATGGAGAGCAGTAAACTAATCTACATACAGCGACCCCCAACTTTGACCATTTTTTCCATCAGTGTTGAGTCACTTAAGGTGCTTTACTCTATTAACACAGTACGAGGGATTACAGATTACCAGCAAGAAATAACTTTATACATAATGCGCTGTAAGGAAATTATGCGCAGTACTGATGAATTTATGTAAGACTAGCCATTGGGAAACTATTGATATAATCTTTTTAAATGTAAGGAAATTTTAAATTGTGTGTGTCTTGTTTTAGAATTCATTCATTTTAATATTGTTTATTAGGGTAAGATATTCACTGGGGGCAACCCTGCATACCCAGAGTTTGAACATATGCAAATATGTGAGACTATCACAGTGTTCTCAAGTATGATGTAATTTAGCATTTTTAGGCTGACGGAGTTTAGCCTCTCCAGAGTTCAGCTCTTTAGAGAGATCTAATTGATATTAACATGCTGGAATAACTAAACAATGAATAACTTACGTACAATATATTAAAATTATTTACATTTTGTAAAAAAGTATTATTATTACTTTATTTTCACACGGCACATTTATAACCCATTGATTTCTATATACAGAAGCTATCGTAGTTATTATTTAATTAATTCTTAGCAGACGCCCTTATCCAGGGCGACTTACAATTGTTACAAGATATCACATTATACATTATTTCACATTATACAGATATCACATTATTTATTTTTTTTACATACAATTACCCATTTATACAGTTGGGATTTTACTGGAGCAATCTAGGTAAAGTACCTTGCTCAAGGGTACAGCAGCAGTGTCTCCCACCGGGGATTGAACCTATGACCTTCCGGTCAAGAGTCCAGAGCCCTAACCACTACTCCACACTGCTGATGCACAACTGTAGTTGTTTTAGGCTGTATTTTTTTACATAACCTTGTTTTTATGTGGATATGGTAGCAGGGAAATGCAGCTTTGTGAGCTGCCATATTGAGTGGATCTTGTATAGCAGTAGAGTGGCATTTGAAACATAGTTTTGTCACGATACACGTACAGTTTAAACATGTTCTTAGAGCAGGGGAGGCGAATGCAGATGTGGAGGAATATAGAACACTAACATATGATACAGTAGCTAGAGAAAATAGTGGCACAGAATGAAATTTGACAAACTCTTGAGTTTTCTGTGGTTTGCGTGTTAAATATAAAAGAGCATGTAATTGAATTTCTCATTACAGTAGAACCCCACCATACACTCCAAAACACTTTACTGAGTTGTTTTTATATATGTATATAGTTGTATATGTATATAATGTGATATCTTGTAACAATTGTAAGTTGCCCTGGTTAAGGGCGTCTGCTAAGAAATAAATAATAATAATATTATGTATTTCTTAGCAGACACCCTTATCCAGGGCGACTTACAATTGTTACAAGATATCACATTATTTTTACATACAATTACATTATTCTTTTTACATACAATTACCCATTTATACAGTTGTTTTTTTTTTTTTGTTGTTTTTTTTTTTACTGGAGCAATCTAGGTAAAGTACCTTGCTCAAAGGTACAGCAGCAGTGTCCCCCACCTGGGATTGAACCCACGACTCTCTGGTCAAGAGTCCAGAGCCCTAACCACTACGCCACACTGATGCCCTAATACACTATCATACCCTTGATGACTGTGAACCATTAACTTCTTTCTTGTTTGTCAAAATCTTCCAAATCTTTATACCTAGCTACAAAAGGAAATGCAAGAATCAGACACCATTTCTTGTTTTATTGAAGCAATTAAGTAATTGTTTGACATATAGTTTTATACTCTTCTTTTTATAATGTCTACACACGTGTTTCTTTAAGTTGTTTGTTGTCTTTAACACATCCTTGATCACTAGGTTTGTCAGGATGTTCATAAAAGTCACTTTAAATTAACGCAGTGTTTTGCATTGTAAAAATACGTTTGGAAAGACGTCCCACAGAACACAGACCTGGTTGAATGGTTACATTTTTTCATATATATACAAAGTACATCAGAAAGGGTTAAGGACTCTGCCATCATTCCAGTGTAAGACATCACCACCCATGGCCTTGCTACCTACTCCACCAGGTCTGATGCCTGCCCTGTCAGTACCCTGGAGACGCAGCCACAGCAGGTCTGGTCAGCCCACCTGGGAGGGAGACAGCTGCCATGGCTGGATCCAGCTCTTGTCAACAATAATGACTTGCATCTGACACCTCATCCCAGCTACTCTTGTTTAGTCTGGGATGTATTGCATTAGAATAATTACTCCTTGTCAGCCTCCATTTAACAGACCTCCCTCAGACACACACGCTGTCACTGGCTGGAGCATCAAAGCACCTCTCTTGTCATGTGCCCTCAGCGGAATGAATTGCTTTTCTATATGTAATTTAATGCTGGCTGTAAAAAGCTATTGTAGGATTTAGGTTTCATATAAATTGCAGTAGCAGAACATAAATGCATCTGTAAATGCTCCATTGGGCCTCGATTCATAGGCACTACTACTGGGGAGTTCAGTGTTCAGTGTCCCCCTCAACTGTTTTAGGCTCCATTTCAGGATGTCCCATTTTCATGTGAACAAACAATGCACCTAGGAACGCTGTTGAAGTGATCACGTCGAAATGTGTACTTTGGACTTTGGACAGAAATCTGGGGAAGTGTGGATTTGCATGTAAATCAAGCCAGCACTTGTTCTTACGCAAGCAGCTTATCAAAGTGATTTTTGTTTTTGCCTTAAGAAGCTGATAGATTACACCAGACCACATTGGGTCTGTGACAGCAAGTCAGATGTTGTGCATCACCAGCACTTCACTATGAACTGGCCAAGGGGACCATTGATAGTGTGGGACTGTTCTGTTACACCCCATCCTGTCACCCTCCCATTTCCTTGTTATGACTTCTGTCAACATCATGTGAGCTAAAGAGTTTGACACAAAAGTGTCAAAAAGCACTGAGCCAATCACATTTTTCAGGTCAGAAAGTTCAGTGTAAGCTGTGGCAATCTAAAGCAACCAGGTCAGAAAGCTGCAGGCGGCATTGTTAAACACAAGACTCAAGGCGAGGCCCTTGGGATGTATTATTTTATGTAGCTCTCTGTCAGAGCTACAGGTGGTTCTCGCAGATCACTAGTGATAGAATAGCTGTTCAGAAACATCGAGGGGAAGTCGGAATTACAGTGAAGTACAGAAACGTCCCGTTATTGACTTCCCACTACTAGCTTCCTGTTAGTCAATAAATGTTGTAGACAGAGGGACCTAAAGAGAATTGAACCCTGGGAGTTTCAGTACATGGGACAGGACCTGGCTGAATGGTAATGACAGAATCATGAGCGACAGAACAGAAACATGTTAGATTGAAACAAACATGTTATGAACTTGCGTACCTTTTCAGCAGGCTTACAATCTGTGTTAGATTTTCTTGATTTATTTCATTTTGCTGAAACAAACACAGAAACTCCATCTGGAGAACAGGCAAAGAAGCAGGATTTCTACAAGAATTCAAGCTATTTTAAAAGTTCACGGGACAGGAGCAAGGGCAGCATGGAGGAAGAACCTCTGGAATTGAAACAGGAGAGTGTTTGACTTTAGCAGAAGGACAGGTGTTCCCCTTGGCTCGCAGAGAGCCTTCCTCTCGGAGGTGGGGCCAAACCGATCGACCGCCAAGGCTGGGAAGCTATGTTACGTCCTCCAAGGGGAAACAAAAAGTAGGATTGCGGACAAATTGAAAAGATGTAGAGAATGTCCAAAGGTCTCCCCGGCTTACAAGGGTCATGAATGAGGGAGGTTGTCATGAACTTCCGAGGCTGAGTAGTGAGCCTCACTTCCTTCGCGGGGAGATTGGAGAGCTGGAAAAGAGAAATAAACATGCAAAGAGGGCCCAGGGTCTCCCCGCCGGCTCTCGGAGCCACCTCCAAGGAGCTGAGGCCAAATGCTTGGACTGAGGCTGGGAACAGGCTTTGCTCTCCAGAGAGAGAGAGTGGCATGGGTCAAAATGATTAGATTGAGCAGAAGAATGAGAAAATGAAAGATAGTTAGGAGAGTTTTGGTCGGGGGTCTGGCACTCGGGAACCTTCCTCTCAGAGGACGAGGGCGGCATGGCCGGGCCTCTGAGGTTGGAAAGTGAGCTTCACTTGCCCCCAGAGGGAGGCTGTTGCAGAGGTGGCGCAGCATAGTGTATTGCTATTTTACATTTTACACTAAGATATAATCATAGGTGACTGTTTACTACAGTTGTCCTTTCCTTAAAGACACAAGTATCTTCCCTTTTGCAAACCCCACAGCAAATTGCAGGAAAATGTTATAAATTATATACATGTAGCCTGGTTAAAGCGCAGGAAGATCTAAACTATCGGTTATACTCTTTTGACCACATGGCATTGAAATGTTATCAGCCAATCAGGATGCAGGAAATGTTTACGCTATTTTATAATGCATCTTTTACTTTTCAGTATTATGCTCCTTGCCCATACCTTTGTGTTGTTAGAAGCCATTTTTGCATGTTTTTCTAATCATTATTTCTATTATTATTATTATTATTATTATTATTATTATTTTTTAAAAAACATCAATCATAATAGAAATGGATAATTTAACAGAGAATACTGTGTCCTGAAGCTGCTCCAATTTGAATTTTGATCATCATCACATCCTGGATGAATGCCACTAGTTTATTTACTGCTCTCATTTGCATATGGTTTGATGAGTATACTTTCAGCTGCTGATATAATTGATCAGCAAGAAGTTTTATCACCATACAACTGCAGCAGAATATAGTGATGTGTGCTGTGACATTCATTATTTTCTAAAGCATGGATTGATAATGTTCTCCAGAATTAATAGAAATCAAGGTCTTGTTGGAAAAAAAACATGCTTAGGGTATTCCCTTTTCTACATATTCTCGAAACAAACCAGATTTTATATTAAGAGGATTTTCTTTAATACTTCTCATAACCTTTAAATCTTTTTAAATGGCAGTGTTTGCTTGGCATGCATTTGGAGAAAGTAAAGCAAGACGAGGACTAAAACAAATTGTATCCTGTGGCTTCTTTGCACGTTAAAGTTGGTGGCTCATTTTTCCCATGTAATGAGCAAAGGGCATGAAATAAGGTGAAAGCATTTAACACTTTAAACACCTTGGTAATTAAGGTAGTAGCAGAGTGACAGGTCTATGTTATTGATCTAGATGAGTTCCCAACCCTGGTCCCAGGGATCCACTGTGTCTGCTGGTTTTCATTCCAACTGATCTCTCAATTACTCAACTAGACCCTTAATTGAACTGATAATTAAAAAGGTCTAATTAAGCAAATTGTTTTCAGGTCTTAAACAGTTGCAGATTTTAAGTTAGCTATATACAGTCCCTATATTAATCCTGCAGGTGTTTTTTAGTATGGCACAATTGAACCTCAGAGCGTCTTGGTATTGAGTTCAAAGGTCAAAAGTTTCCCACAATCCTGTGGCACTTTGTTTACCTGTGCAACAATGACCACTTTGTTTGTGAGATATGGAGCGTGAGGGACAGAAAGCATCATTTCAGTATAGCGCACCCTGTATTGCTGCTTTATACTACAATTATAGAATAAAAATAGTTTTTATAATCTGTTTTCAAGGGTAATTTGCATCTTAATATTTGTTATCAACAGGTGCACTGACCCGTTAAATATTCCATGTCACAGCCACTTAAAACAGACAACTTCCATTTAAAATCATTCTTGATTATTTGTAAATTCTTTGTGTGAGGTTAAACAACAGGCAAAATGTTAAAAAAATACCTGTTATATTTCCATATAAAACGTTTAAACAGAGAACAACATAAAAAAAAACACTATTGAATAACGATCCCACATTTCTATTTTCTAGTTATTTTAGAACTATCTTTAAATCTAAGGAATTATTTAAAATGAATTATTTTATTGCTCTGTATTTTGAGTAGAACACCTGTTATTTCACTGGGTTTAGTCAACCTTTTTCCCATACTTGTACTTGCATCTGTTGTGATTGCTGTAAACTTGCTTTCTTGCACCAATGGAAGTGGTCACTGTCATTGATAGAACCTATAGAATGCTGGAAATTCATCTTCCGTTTTTGGCAACTGCTGTGTTATTGTTTTCATTTTATAAAGACACAACATTCAGAAACACTGTAACCAGGTTCCTGTTCTATCATAATAGTTTGTGATAGGTGATACTAGTTTTTAAACAAAATAGATGAATAAAATTAAATACAAAACGCAATGTGTTTAGACTGGACAGTTTCAGAAGACACTTATAAAAACCCTAGCTCAGATATGTTTAAGTTCACAAATGCACTGTCATGTATCACTTATATAGTACATATATTACTTATAATTACTAATATTTCAGTTAACTTTTTTTGGGTAAATGAAAAAACCAAGTGTAACAAAATCCGAAGTACTGTAAGTAGTTCAGGACCCAATAACTAGGGGCTTATCACACTAATCTTTAAAGTTAAATGCTTTAATTCAGTGTGTGGAGCCCATTGATGAAATAAAAAGGAAATAAATATATGTTTTTAAACTAATTTATGTCATTACATTTAATCTGTTTAACAAAAATGCAAAGCATTTGAAAAAGAATGCAATTCGTTTTTATTGTCTGTAAATAAACAAGTTAATATTTCCAATACATGGAATGTTACAACTGCAGCAAGTGTTAATCTAAAAACCTATCAAAATAATGAACTAACAAATTACAGATTGGATAACATTCAGCATTAGACTTGAGAAGCCGCAGTGCAATTATGTATTGTGTTTTGTGATGATAATTGCTCCTGATTTTAATGATGTTAACTCATCGGTGCTATTTATGTGATCCTTGCAAATGTCAATAAATAGAGGCAGTGTTGCTTTTTAATTTCTTCATATTTCTGATGTTTAAGTGATGCTCCGTTAATGACATTCCTTATCCTTTTTTCCCCCCGATATTCTTGAAAAATCTCAATTTTTAGTAATTAATTACATGGTAGGAAATCCATTATTAAAATGGTCAAGGATGTCAGTCGAAGTATTAAATAAAACAAAGGCAAAACAGGAAAGAAAATAATAACCATTCATGAAAAGTCCCAACATTCTCAACATTGAAATACTCAAGTTAGTATTAATAACAGTAGTAGTATAGCACCTGTTTCTAAAACTGTGTTTTCTATTGTTATTGGAATTCAGTTTTACAAAGACGTTGTGTTATCTGTACTCTATGTCTGACTGTTTTTAATTAGACAGATTATAAGAGGAAACAGGAGCTTTGTGGCTCCCTTTGCATTCAATTTAAGATGTTTCTCTTTCTATATAAGACAAACAATATTTTATCAAAATTATATGTACAGTAAATCATTATATTTAGAATTGAGACACAAATGGATAGTATTGTGCCCTCCCTTGTGGTGTGAAAATGTTAGATTTAATCCAACCAGTGGGCTCCTACAGAGCCAACAAATGACATAGATTAAGTATGCTTAAACTAAAGTGATCTAAATAGAAGTATTTTTTTTTTTTTAGTTTATTAAAATGAATGGACAACTGTACTTATTTTGGTCTTATATTGAAATCAAGGGCAGGCTAATGATTTGTATAAACATGCTGTAATCTGCCTAAAAACAAAACTGATGAAAATGTAGAAACGGTTTAAAATAGTCCATGCCATCAATGCCTAGTACAAGCTAAACATTATTAATAGTCCCTGAAGTTTTAATAAATGTGCTCTGAATGGTTAGAGCAATAATTACTTACTAATTTTTAAAAATAGCAACATTGACTGAATTTGGAGCTTTATCATAATAATTCTGTCTAACGCTCATAATGCAGTCATGTTATTTTTATGTAGTTATTTGGTGTTTGCAAATGAATGTTAGTTAAGACAGTTTGAGTAAAGTCACTTAGCTTATTATGAAGACCACACATTTAATCAGATTCAGTTATCCCAAATTAACCAAAATACTATGCAGATTGCAATGGTCAGAGTGAATACATCAGATACAGTTTACTGTGTGTAGAAGAAAGCATTTCACTGACAAACTTGCCTTTTTGTATACTGCAGGAGTCTATTCGGTTGACACAGTATAAACAGCGGTGGATCGAAGTACCATCCATGTATAGCAATCTGATAGAGAACAGAATTTGTTGTGTTGGTTTTTGTTCAGCTAAACCAGCCTTTATAATGATTACAAATTGTAATTGTCCATTATCAGCTCGTAGTAATCATGCAGTGATTTTAATGGCTGTTATTACACAACAGATTTTCTTTTTCACACTATTTTTTTTTTGTTTTATCACCAAGCTGGATTTTATTTATTTATTTATTTATTTTAACAGAAATGACACCAGACCTACGTATTTGTTATCACCAATGTTTAACCTTACCACCTACAATCTGACTGTTTCTTAAACGTGTTACTTTTAATGTCAGTTCCAGTCAGTGCCAAAAGCATTTCTTACTGCATTAGTCTCATCATTGAGTTTAATTTGTGCCACCCTGTGGGAGAGTAAGAGTCCTGGCACATGTACACGGCAACGTCCTAATGGCAGAGTTTCAGACACGCTAGCCCAGTTCCATCCTGACAGCTCACTCCAATTACTGCCTCTCCTGTCGTATGTTCAGATGTTAACTTTTTGTAGATCTCAGTTGACCCCGTCCCGCACCAGGCTGGTGGAAAGAGGACTGTGCAGTCGGTAAGGGTTCCGGAACACAGTTCATGGTGATCCTGTGCTTTTTTGTGTCATTCCTCTGTTGTTGGGTTGTTTTTATTATGCATTATTCTGCTACTAGGAAATAATGTGTGTTATACCATACATGGCACACCAAATGTTTTGTATTTCTAGATTGATAGTCAACGTTTTTTTTTGTTTTTTTTAAATACAGCGATGCTGTTTTTTGATCGTTCTTTTATTCATGTAAAATACTAAATTAATAGACACACATTTGATTACTATGAGTAAATGATATCATGTAGGCGTTGTTATTCACATAATTTCAGGGATACACTTGCATTTCAAACCACAACTGTGTGGTGTAACTGAATTGGAATATAGAGTAGGCAGCAGCTCATCAGTGTGGACTTGTTTTATAAGTGTTTATGTTGAGTAGTACTGTATTTTCATGGCTATTATAGGTAGTTATCATACAGCATTTGGCAGTGTTAGGAGTGCAGTGTGGGGTATATTTAAATGAGCTGAGACAGTTTTTATATATTATGGTAAATAATTTATTTTGCTACACCTTCAAAGCCTCATCACTACCTCATCTCAGAAACCATTTAAGATAAAGACTTCATATCTGCATGTTTGTATTACTCCTCAGATAGTTTACTATGACAGTGTTTACATGGACAAGTCATGACAGTTTTCCTCACGATGTTTTGGCTGTACTTCTCAGTCATAGTGCTTTAGGGGAGGGGATATTTAAATGTCCCTATCTGCATACTAATTAGGGAAAGAACGACTTTTAATGTCGTGAGGACAGCTTACATGTGCTTGCCATGAAGATAAAAAGATTTTACAAGTTACATGAATTCACGTGTTGCCGCGCACATTCTGAATTACACCACGCATTAGCTACTTGTTTGTCTGGTTACCTTTCCAACACACACACACACACACACACATACACATGCACGGCACACACACACACACACACACACACAATTATATAAAGTATAATTTCTACAAGTTTTATTACTTAGAATTTATATTTCTGTGTGTGTGTTTGTGGAATATCTAAAAGTTACATTTCATTAACACTAGAACTGCCTTTTACAATACATGGTTTTATTTTGAATATAACCTACAATATTCAGATTTTATATATATATATATATATATATATATATATATATATATATATATATATATATATATATATGCAAGCCTGTTGTTATCTCTACTGGACCTGGCAGCTCCTTCGTTTTGTACAAGGTAGGAGAGATTTCATCTTGAAGCTAGTCACAGTGCTTCCGCAGAAACATTTCGATCACAAAACTGCAAAGCTGCAGCCAGGCTAGCAGCTCAACCTGGATTCTGTGTTGTGAGTGACACACACGCAAGATAAATCATATGTTACTTTCATTTTAGATTTAAAACTACTTTTGTTTTTACAGTTTTGTATGTGCATATACCTGTTTACACACTAGTTTCGTTTGAAATGTTTATTTTATTATAGTTTTTCATTTTTTAAGTAGTGCTTTATATGTGGTAAGTTAGAAAATAAACCCTTTTATGGTTAATTGTTGATTTAAATACGGCGTTTCGGCTGTGCAGGTGTTTGATATGATGTGCTTAAATAACACTTTTGAGTTGTATCTGATAGTTTGTCTTTCATTTTAATATTGATGGTGTTTAAAATGTACTGGCGGTTGTAGGTATGAGTATAACCGCGGCTGTTCTAGTGTTGAAGTAGTCCATAAATGCACTGTGTGTGTGTGTGTGTGTGTGCGTGTGCTGGGGGGGTGTCTATGTTTTGTACGGCCTTTCTGCTGGAGATTGCGTGATATTAAGTCAGAAGAACGGGATCTTGACTGCTGAAATCCCGTGAGCCACAAGCATGATTCCATGGGTTTTTACAGCTATTTTTATCGTGAGAAAGCGATTGACCCTGCCGTTAAAGTTCCGCTGACCAGCGGATGTTCTTTTGCTGTTTTGCGTGACAACATCACAGAGTCAAGACCGTAGAGTCGATTTTCATGTGCATGTAAACCCAGCCTATGATTCTCCCTCTCTACTTACTGTGATCGAAGTCTAGTAGAGACATATGATTGGTTATATAATGTATGGCTATATATGAATATGAATTTATCACTGTCTCACAAGTGCAGTGTTACCCCGCCTATTAACGACTTACACATTTACCAAATCAGAGCGACGGCATTTTACACAAAGCTGGGAATGGCACCAACCCACCAACACTAAGTAAAGAAAGAACTAGATTTGGGTTATTGTGGTTTCTGTATGGAATATCTCAAAGTGGTATTTGAATGGGCTGTCTGCAAAATAACTAAAACGCTTCATATTAAGATACGACTGTTAATCTTTCCCTGTGATATAAATATTCAAAAATATTCCTGATCGTTGCATGGCTAGGCATCAGGAATATTTTAATGCATCAAGATGTTTCAGAGATTTTAGTATTGGAGGGTCATTCTATTTCTTGAAGTATGAAAGACTCACAGCAGCATATGTGTAATAATATACTGATGGGGGGTTTCTGTTACCACATGCTCACTTTTAAACATGTAAGAGAAACAACCTACCCAACCCCCACTGAAACAGTTTTGTTTTGCTCTTGTTGTTGTTGTTGTAGGGATTTTAAATGATTTAAAAGTGCTGTGGCATTAACCTTGGTATTTACAGAGCTTGACTGGATACACTGCAGTTATTTGGAACTTGTTCTGGTGTGGCTTGCTCTTGTCCCTCTGCTGGATTCTGTCTGTGTATTAGAGCCATCTGTGCCTGCTGTACCTTCTGTGAGCTCGCCCTAGCCAAAACGACTGGCATTTTTGTGGAAGTTGGTTCAGAAACAGCACAGAGCTTTTAGCTGGCAACAATGTGCAATTACTTTGAAAAAAAAAAAAAACAGGGGACAAGAAGCAGGATTCTGAGCAGGAAACAGCTGCAGCTAGTGCTGTTCGCATATTTAGCTTCAGAAATGACTTATCCTCGCACCAGCAAACAGGCTGTGCTTATTTTGAGCTCTATGGTAAAACTTTTCTAACTGTGCAACGGTTGGAACAAACATCTTTGATCTTTTTCACTGTTCAGATTTTTAAACCCAAACTGAATACAGTTGGGATGTAAAAAAAAAAAAACTGTAAGATATACTGTACTGAACAATACGGTATCATACAGGCACAATTATACTAAATAGACTAAATATGTCCACTAGCATTAAAATAGGGACACCTGAAGCATGTTTAAATAAGGTAATGGCCGTCTGTTTTAAGAGGCCACCAATGTTTAGTCCCTTTGGTGTGTTGTCACGTTTTCACTTTTCACGTTCTCTTTTATTATATTATTTGCTCTGCACACACTCTTAACTCAGGGGAGACGTTAAGGAAGACAGAGATGTTTAAAACTCCTAGTGGTTTATGTTCGAGCACTGGACGAGCGGTGTGTCCTTAAAACCTTTTTATTTAATCAAGAAAATCACTCAGACTCATTTATTCAAAGTTTTACGAATCAGAGCAACATCAGCGCTCCTTCGTTTTATTAAAATGCCTTTAATATTGGTTTAGTAGTTTGCGCATACTACCAAAACCCGAAAACATGTAACAATAATTAGCAATCCTAAGTTTATTACAAGCTTCAGCATTTAATACTTCAATAACATAATACAATTATATGTATTCAGTGCAGCCCTCAGGCTGGTTAAGCACAAAGCCTACAAGCACCCACTGCTATGTTTTAGCACATTCAATATAACACCCTCAATACCAAAACATTGTTTCAAAACCTCATAGCAATATAACCAATAAATGTGAGATACAATAATACCATTAATATGCTTACCTCCTATTATAAGGAAGAGTAGCGTGAACAAAAGAGAAGGACTGTTCTGTGGAGATCTGCAAAGGATGGACCACGTGGCTCTGCCAAGCTGAGTCTTGATTGTGGTGCCCTAGTGTGATCAGCCCAGGGTTTTTATACAATTTTCGTCCCATTGAACGCAATGGGAAACCCCAATTAGATCCAATCATTAATCTATATGGACAGTCCTTATCTTTTGGCAAACAGTAATCTCTAAAGAATTCAACCAACTCCTCAGACTCAATTAAAGTCATATGCCAACAAATCAACACTAGCCCATGTTCTCATCCACTCATTCTTGGCCCCCCTCCTTCATCTGAAAAGTTAGGTGAAGCAGAGTTCACAAAATCCTGCAACCTTGATTCACTACTTAATATGGGTGCATTATAAAAAGGAGTGGTGTTTAATATATGAAGCACCAATAATTGTGTGTATTATAAAAAGAGTGGTGTTTGAATATATGCAACACCAATAGTTATATCATAATATAGCAGTTATAGTTATAATGATTATAATTGATTACATGAACTTGGCTTTCAAAAAATATATTCCTTCATGTCATCTCACTCAAATTAGTTTCTTTCTTTCCTTACTGGTGTATGTTTAGCCGGTATTATAGGGAACCTTTATTCTATATCTCTTCTAGTATAGAGTTTTCTCCTTATGAAAAACCCAACTATTTTATTGAGCTATGAAGTTGTAATGCCTTTTCTCCTATGGGCCCCAATTGCCTGAACTCAATTGACACTCAGATGACCCTGTATGTTTCAGCTATATTCATACTGGCTAAATCCAGTTTGTTAAAGACATCTCTTTCCTTGCCAAGTTTGGTAGTGATGGATGTTTCTATAAACCTATACCTATATCTCGTATGCCTCCTTTGCCCTTCGACTAGTTATTTTAGGTGTTGAGACCATCCAGTCTAACTCCCTACAGGTGCAGTCAGGCCCCCGGTACTATAAACCTTCCGATAAGAAAATTCCGGCTTCCTCCCACCAAAGAGGCCTTCCAGCAGCTAATATTAATTTCTCCAAGGGCAGGCTGATAGAGTTCAAGAAGACAGGTCACATAGAGTTTACTCTCCTAAAACCTATCTCCTGCTTTTATTCTTCATTATTTATTCAATCCTTTTATTTTGTATTTTAAACACAACATCTTTTTATGCTGCGTCTTTTAACTTCAGAGTCAAACTAGTACATTACTTCTTATAGCGTATGGCTGCTAACCTTATTACTTTCTGCAGCAGTATATCAGCAATTTTACAATAGGTTCTTATTCAATTTCCCTACTCTCTATTTGTGGTGTATCTTCTGACAATGCTTATTTTCTTAAGTTAGAGTCTGCTTTTACTCTAGGTTGTTCTTACTCACCTACTTATTTTAAAACTGAATTACAAACAGAAACCTACTCAAAGCGAGGTCTTTTAATCCTTTTCTGTTTTTCTCTTTCCCTTAAGAATACTCCTAACTCCTTTTCCTTTATATTCAGAAGTTATAATTCTTGAATGTAAGCACACAGTAATTCTTTTCATTGAATTAGGACTCAGTTTTTAACTGCTTATCTTGATAGAAAACAGCTTCAGGTATGCTATCATATTAAGCAAAGTGAATCATATGATCTTATACATAAAATTGTTCATAGTATTTCATACTAACAATAATTATCACTACCTATGATTATATGTTACCACAACAATCTATACCATTTAAAGCAAACATATTAACATACATCTATTAGTACAGCATTATTCTGTATTCAAGCTGAAAAGTCTTAACAGAGATTTCAGCACTAAATTCTGGGAATCGTGCCAATTTTAATAAGAGACTGCTCAAGGCCGGCCAGTGTATCAAGTTGTACCAGATTCTGTTTTTCGGTCTTACAGAGAGAGCACTTTACAGTATTTGTTACAGACTAAAGATTATTCAAACATTACAAATGGTTACAGCACATATCATCTCATTAATACATTTCATTTTTAAATCATCCAGTCCATGTCCAATGTTTCAGCTCGTTCCCAGCAGGACTCCACTTCTGTCTTGGGTTCAGCTCGGGCCGGCTCTGCAAACACCACAATACCTATTTTTCTCTACATCATTAGTGGGCAGACTTAATACAACTGAATCTGAATCAATCGAGGAGCCGTGAACTCTAGCCACTGAAATTCTCCATGCAAAGGAATCCAATTTCTTACTACACATAATAACTGGTTCGGGGTCACCCGTGACAGATCCCCCTTCAGGTTCCTCGAGAGACTCAGATTCAAACCCCGGCTCCTGCTCCTCATAAAGAACACGAACAGAGGAAAGCCAAGGTGCAGTATAACAACATTGTTCACATTTTTTTTTTTTAATTCTCATTATTCTTGTTATATTATATATTTCAAACAGTTTCCAGAATCCCTGCTGCTTTATGAAATGGATGTTTGTCATTCCCTGCTCATAAATATGTCTGTCTATACAGTAGGGTCTGCTGGAAAAGTATTTAAATATCATCCTATGTAAATGAATCCCTATAAATCACCGGGTCATAAGGAACCTGTTCAGCAATTTCCAATGCTTATGCTATGGGTTCTTGCTTATTTATTTTATTTTATATTATAATTTTTAAATGTATTTTTATTATTATTATTATTCTCTTGGAAATCAGCTCGTAACAGAGAAAAAAGCACTTGCTTCTCCTTCAATGACCTGTTTCATCGTTTGATTATTTATTCACAAGGTCTCTATTGAAATATGAGTGCAAGTTTTTCTTTGTCTTATTACAAGCAGATATATCTGTTAAAATGAATATATCACGAGACTTAAAGAATAAACTTCCACATTTCTTGATGTTATTTTATCAATTGATGTTACAAAAACCCATAGTTGTTAATCAATTATATATAATCACTAAAACCAAGACAGGCTAAAATGTCCTTAGTTATTTTTTCAAACGTATAAAATTTCATTGCATGCAATAGCATACCTATTAACTTCTTCCACTATACCTGCACCTAAAGAGTTAAAGTGGCTCCCAGCTGACTTGTTTATCAGTGTTGTCATGGTTTCCAAGCAAGGTTCACTCCTTCTTTCAGTTCTGGTTACAGACTTACAAAAGTTAGTACATATTTAAAACACAAAGACCAAGCTTCTTATCTTTTCCATTTGTCAAAAAACACCCAGAGCACATCAAAACCGAATTTAAGAAAGTGTTAAAAGAAAAAATATTCATTGTACTTTTTCAATAGTTCTGCAATACAAAAGCTGCCTTCTGTGTTTCAAAAGCAAAGTGTATATTAACACACTTTCTCAATAAACAGTCATAAGCATTTTGTACTTTCCAAACTGCTCTCTTAAATCCCTATCATTCTCATTGCATGGTTTTGCTTTACCTGTCAAGTCAAGACAACAATTCTGTTACATTCCTTTTGCAAAAAAAAAAACAAAAGCTTTAGTTTTATTTTAACGATGTAACCAGTAAAATAATCACATTTATAATATAAAAGTTTTTACTTTCATTACTGTTCAAATGTATTATTAAGTTTTATTCTTATAACCATTACAGAATTACTAGTAAACTGCAATAACATTTTTCTTTTTAAATTGTTATAAACAGAATTACATTTATTTAATGTATACTCTAGAGTTAAATAGTATACTGTATACTTTCTTTTCCTTAATCATTGTCAAATGAATAAAGTCTTTGATTTTTCATGCAGTCTGTAATTCAAATATGTATTTGATTCTTAAAAACTCATTCATGAAAATATTTAATGAAATATTTCCAGGTGCAATTCTTACTTTGTTCCTTTTGGTTTCTGAATGTGTTGTAGGCAGGGCAAACGTCCTCTGCAGATCTCCACAGTTTCAGCATGCAGTTCAGGCCACCAGTAATCTCGCAACTGATGCAAAGTTCCCTTAATGCACTATGCAAAGCACCTGCTCCTTGATGAGCTGCCAGTATTATGGCTTGTAAAACACTTTAGGGGTACTATCCTTTTGCTTGTTTTTAAACAGTCGGGTATAGAATTCCCTGTTCCAGCTGGTATCTGTCCCCGTCTGGCGGGAACTCAGACAACAGCTGGCTATCAGCTAACAAATTGATCAGTTTTGCTGCTGATGCTCGAAAGGTCAAATTTGATGACCTTGTACTGCTCCTGCGCCAATTCATCAAGCGATTATTTCCACTATAGTTACTTTCTTTCCCTTCTGGTGACCTGCTGCATGCTGAACACTGATCCTATTACTCCTCAATGTTTCAATCTCTTTCCATATATTGGCATGCGCTATGGGCTTACCCTTATGGTCAGAGTAACCATTCTCTTTCCATGCTAGAGAGTGAATATTGAATGCTCGGGTGCAGTAGCTTGAGTCTGTAATCAATAATATGGTCTCACTGGGCGTCCCCAAATTTTGAGCCATTTGTAATCCCTTCAATAGGGCTTTAGCTTCTGCTACTTGAGCGGATCGACCTGATACCACTTCAGAGTGGTGTTACGTTTCCTCATAAATTCCATTCCGATTTCTTCCGACGGATATCCCTATTCCACAAACTGGAATGGATCCATCTGAGAAGATTAACCAGTCAGGCACAAACGGCTGTCCTGCTGGGGCAGTTCATTCCTCCCATTTTTCAAACGGGGGAAGGTGAAGGAATTTACTTCTGAGGTTAGAGGCTAGCTCGGAGACGGTAGTGAAGATTATTCTAGGGTCTGCTAGCAAAGTGACCCATCTATCCCACCGTAATTTAAGCGCTTTCATGTTTATCAGTGATCCTTTAGTCAGGGTCGCGAGTCCTGGGATGTCACTGAAAACTTCAATAAGATCATCCTGAGCTAGGTTGAATAGGGACGGTGCTACTCTAGTGAGGGCAGTCAACATTCTTTCTTCATAACAAAACTGCTTTTCTGTGCTTGTGAAATTGAAACCCAAATTTTTATTGGCATTTCATCCCCTTTATTTTTCACTACCACTACTGCAGCTTGTTCACCAATATGGAAGTAGGCTTCCAAGGACTTACCACTGACTAGAGTGGTAATATCCTGCGCTTCTTGTATTAACGTCTTAAGCTGCGTTAGCCTAAGTTCGTCTTCTTCTATCCACGAGACCCCTTTCCCTCAGCGTTACCGTGGGAAATCTTTCGATACAACGGGGCTGCCAGGACTGAGTATCCTGGTACAGTGTTTCTCGCATAATTAAACAACCCCATCACGGCTTGGAGTTGCTTTATTGTCTTTGGGGAAGAAATACTGCTAACTTTTTCGTTATAGGCTGTACTCAGCTTCATACCCTGATGCTTAATCTAATTTAATTTAATTCTAATTAATTAATTAATTAATTTATTTTATTTAATTGTATTAAATTATTTAATGTAATATAATTATTTATTTCTGTATCATTATCTTTATTAATTCCAATATTTCAAATAATCTTCCACCTTCTCTATCATAATCTCAACTGCTTCTGCTGCTAATGGGTTAAAAAATCGAACGTCTGCTATGTCTTTCACTCTATGTTATTTTAGGTCTGCTCTCTGTGCATTCCCGATCTCTGGGCTCTCAAGACCCCCTCTTCCTTATACTCACAAGCTGGTGCAGTCTGTGAGCTCTCTCTCTCTCCCTGCAGGTTACCGCCCCTCTGGGTGAATTAAACATTCCTCACTTGCATTACAAGCAGAGGCTGTATCAAGGCTGCTAACACTGCTTCACTTAATTTTTTAACTGAATTCAGCATTCCTTCTAGGACTACATGAATCATAGCAAATGAAATGCATGTAACAAACTGGTTGCAGTTACATTACTTCTAACTTTACCTTTTTTTTTTTTTTTAACTCCAACTTTCTTCCTGAATTATTAAACCGCTTGCATCAGACAGGGCTCTAACCACACCTCCATGTAAGAGGTTTTCATTATTATTTATTTCTTGGCAGACATTAGCTGTAACAGCCAATAAATTATACATTGGTTGTCTAACGTATTCAGCGTTCTAAGTTTTTCAGAGTTTGTTACTTTTTGTGCTCGTATCCCTTTAGGACCTGATCGCAAGTCACATGAATTAGTGGGTGGAGCCGGTGCTCTCTCCTCTGCTAGTTGCAGCTTCCCAAGGCAGATTTACTGAGTTTTCTCTTGCAGTTTTTTTTTCCATTAGATTTATTCCTTTGCTTGCTTAACTTATTTTTTTTTTTCTTTCTTTGGACACATTAAGGCAAGTAACAGCTTACTTTCACATACTCGTTTTTTGTTAGCAGTTTCTTCCCCATTTCTGACTCAGAGGAGGAAAGTTGAGACTCCATCTCATCCTGTTCCCCCCTATCCGAGCGCTTTCCAGATTATCATCAATATTCATTTCTCTGTCTATAGTCTGAGACAATCTGTTTATAACTGCATAAACCCTTTCTTCCACAAAATTATTTCAAGGAGTTTTTTCTCTGAATCTCCTGCAGATGCCATTTAGAGTAGCCCGTTTTTACTATTTATAATAGCCTGTTCAACGCCCTCTTTTGCTAGACTTTATTTTACCGGAAGATTTGTGCACGAGTGAGGTTGCCGCATCTGGGGTTGCGTCCACAACGTCGGGTTTCGAGTTTTAAATGCCCATACGCAATTCACTTTACAAAATTACGTGATGGAATTAAAATGTTTAAACTATTTCAGTAACGCGTTTCAAAATGTTAAACAATTTTATTTTTATTGGTCGATCGTATTTATTAGTGTTTTCTAGATTAGGTTTATTTTGTGGACCGTTTATTTCGCGCCCCCACGGTCGGGCGCCAACTGTCACGTTTTCACTTTTCACGTTCTCTTTTATTATATTATTTGCTCTGCACACACTCTTAACTCAGGGAGACGTTAAGGAAGACAGAGATGTTTAAAACTCCTAGTGGTTTATGTTCGAGCACTGGACGAAGCGGTGTGTCCTTAAAACCTTTTTATTTAATCAAGAAAATCACTCAGACTCATTTATTCAAAGTTTTACGAATCAGAGCAACATCAGCGCTCTTCGTTTTATTAAAATGCCTTTAATATTGGTTTAGTAGTTTGTGATACTACCAAAACCCGAAAACATGTAACAATAATTAGCAATCCTAAGTTTATTACAAGCTTCAGCATTTAATACTTCAATAACATAATACAATTATATGTATTCAGTGCAGCCCTCAGGCTGGTTAAGCACAAAGCCTACAAGCACCCACTGCTATGTTTTAGCACATTCAATATAACACCCTCAATACCAAAACATTGTTTCAAAACCTCATAGCAATATAACCAATAAATGTGAGATACAATAATACCATTAATATGCTTACCTCCTATTATAAGGAAGAGAAGCGTGAACAAAGAGAAGGACTGTTCTGTGGAGATCTGCAAAGGATGGACCACGTGGCTCTGCCAAGCTGAGTCTTGATTGTGGTGCCCTAGTGTGATCAGCCCAGGGTTTTTATACAATTTTCGTCCCATTGAACGCAATGGGAAACCCCAATTAGATCCAATCATTAATCTATATGGACAGTCCTTATCTTTTGGCAAACAGTAATCTCTAAAGAATTCAACCAACTCCTCAGACTCAATTAAAGTCATATGCCAACAAATCAACACTAGCCCATGTTCTCATCCACTCATTCTTGGCCCCCCTCCTTCATCTGAAAAGTTAGGTGAAGCAGAGTTCACAAAATCCCTGCAACCTTGATTCACTACTTAATATGGGTGCATTATAAAAAGGAGTGGTGTTTTAATATATGAAGCACCAATAATTGTGTGTATTATAAAAAGAGTGGTGTTTGAATATATGCAACACCAATAGTTATATCATAATATAGCAGTTATAGTTATAATGATTATAATTGATTACATGAACTTGGCTTTCAAAAATATATTCCTTCATGTCATCTCACTCAAATTAGTTTCTTTCTTTCCTTACTGGTGTATGTTTAGCCGGTATTATAGGGAACCTTTATTCTATATCTCTTCTAGTATAGAGTTTTCTCCTTATGAAAAACCCAACTATTTTATTGAGCTATGAAGTTGTAATGCCTTTCTCTCCTATGGGCCCCAATTGCCTGAACTCAATTGACACTCAGATGACCCTGTATGTTTCAGCTATATTCATACTGGCTAAATCCAGTTTGTTAAAGACATCTCTTTCCTTGCCAAGTTTGGTAGTGATGGATGTTTCTATAAACCTATACCTATATCTCGTATGCCTCCTTTGCCCTTCGACTAGTTATTTTAGGTGTTGAGACCATCCAGTCTAACTCCCTACAGGTGCAGTCAGGCCCCCGGTACTATAAACCTTCCGATAAGAAAATTCGGCTTCCTCCCACCAAAGAGGCCTTCCAGCAGCTAATATTAATTTCTCCAAGGGCAGGCTGATAGAGAGTTCAAGAAGACAGGTCACATAGAGTTTACTCTCCTAAAACCTATCTCCTGCTTTTATTCTTCATTATTTATTCAATCCTTTTATTTTGTATTTTAAACACAACATCTTTTTTATGCTGCGTCTTTTTAACTTCAGAGTCAAACTAGTACATTACTTCTTATAGCGTATGGCTGCTAACCTTATTACTTTCTGCAGCAGTATATCAGCAATTTTACAATAGGTTCTTATTCAATTTCCCTACTCTCTATTTGTGGTGTATCTTCTGACAATGCTTATTTTCTTAAGTTAGAGTCTGCTTTTACTCTAGGTTGTTCTTACTCACCTACTTATTTTAAAACTGAATTACAAACAGAAACCTACTCAAAGCGAGGTCTTTTAATCCTTTCTGTTTTTCTCTTTCCTTAAGAATACTCCTAACTCCTTTTCCCTTTATATTCAGAAGTTATAATTCTTGAATGTAAGCACACAGTAATTCTTTTCATTGAATTAGGACTCAGTTTTTAACTGCTTATCTTGATAGAAAACAGCTTCAGGTATGCTATCATATTAAGCAAAGTGAATCATATGATCTTATACATAAAAATTGTTCATAGTATTTCATACTAACAATAATTATCACTACCTATGATTATATGTTACCACAACAATCTATACCATTTAAAGCAAACATATTAACATACATCTATTAGTACAGCATTATTCTGTATTCAAGCTGAAAAGTCTTAACAGAGATTTCAGCACTAAATTCTGGGAATCGTGCCAATTTTAATAAGAGACTGCTCAAAGGCCGGCCAGTGTATCAAGTTGTACCAGATTCTGTTTTTCGGTCTTACAGAGAGAGCACTTTACAGTATTTGTTACAGACTAAAGATTATTCAAACATTACAAATGGTTACAGCACATATCATCTCATTAATACATTTCATTTTTAAATCATCCAGTCCATGTCCAATGTTTCAGCTCGTTCCCAGCAGGACTCCACTTCTGTCTTGGGTTCAGCTCGGGCCGGCTCTGCAAACACCACAATACCTATTTTTCTCTACATCATTAGTGGGCAGACTTAATACAACTGAATCTGAATCAATCGAGGAGCCGTGAACTCTAGCCACTGAAATTCTCCATGCAAAGGAATCCAATTTCTTACTACACATAATAACTGGTTCGGGGTCACCCGTGACAGAGTCAGTCAGTTTAGGTTTTACAGTACACTGCATAAGACAAGATTTGATCCCACTGCAAAGTTGCTCACTGTTACATTTATGTTACTGCCTTTTCAAAAAGATGTATTCATAACTTTATTGTATTCTTGCTCTTATTGTATTACTTGTATTGTAACACTTGAAATGTATTTGCTTACGATTGTAAGTCGCCCTGGATAAGGGCGTCTGCTAAGAAATAAATAATAATAATAATAATAATAATAATTTAAAAAAATGCATTCATTATGTAAAACTACACAGACAAATGTGTTGGCTGGTGAATTCATCAATCTCTGAAAATCGTGTAGAATGAATTCCATATTAGTAGATGGAGATTGTACCCATGTATCTTTAAAATTAGCACATGTAATAGCATTCCCAACAGCATTATGATAAAAGAACACCAATTGGATCATCTTTATTAATACATTATCTTAACAGCTGCAATTGTATGACAGTTTGAATGTGCACTCAGAGACTTTCCCTGGCAAAAAAGTATGAACATTTATTTGGTCATACTGGTGTATTTATATATATATATATATATATTAAGGGACATTTTCTTGACACAAAGCATTCTATTTCTTTTAGAATATATGAGAAAATAAAGGACTGTTGGAATTGCTGTTTATTTATAGCAAGTAAACAAAAGGCAGACATTGACATCCTGATTTCATAAAAACTGGTGGTAACAAAAAAGTTTCTACGAGAATTCTTTATTCTGCAGCTTATTTATTTGTCTTAGATAACAAATCTCACAATGGCACATATTAAAAAACCACAAGTCACATATTAAAAAACAATAATAATAATAATAATAATAATAATAATAATAATAATAATAATAATAATCCAGTTCCCCTTATTATAAATGTGGTTTAAAATAGAATTCTGACTATTTTGACAACTTTTTAATAAACCAGAAAGTACCCCAGAAAGTAAGAATTTAAAAAAATATTAGCATCCCAAATACAACTATGCATGTGCTGCTTAAAATTTCTATTGTAGTATGTTTTAAATTGTGAAAAATACAGAAACGGAACATTTAAATTCAGCAGATACTAGCCACCGGTCTGATCATTCTAAGCACAGCCATATGGACAGTTTAAAGCCAAGGAGCCTGTCAGCCATTTAAGTTTATGGTGCTGCTGAGGATTTACAGTACACTGGAGTAGATATAAACAGCCATTTACAGCTGCCACTCACAGACTGTCACTGAAACAACAAGATGCAACTTCTGTGTAAACTCGTTTGAAATAATATACAAATGGGGATCCCAGGACTAAACTATATGTATATATACAGTGCTTAATTTGTGCCGGGGCACAGCTCCTGAACCTCTGGGCGTGCAGAGTCATATTCCCGGTACCTCTAGTTAAAAATCTCATAAAATGCTTTATTTTTAAATTCTCAACACAGTTTTTCTTACACTACTTGGTTTGATTAAATGAGCAGTACACAACAAAATATGAAAGCTGAACATTAATTTCAACAAAGAACGACAACTTTTTAATGAAAAAAATATATTATAGCCTACTTCAATAGCCTGCTGTAGTATTTCATATTATAATTTAATTAATAGAGAATAAAAACATACTAAGGTAACAACTGCCTAGCCTAAGTTTAATTAATCATTTTTGTAATCTACCAGCGGCTTCTGTTGCATATATATCGCTGATAATAGTGCAGACCGTGGCTCAAACCAGTGTTCGTGTTGGGGTACGTATTTTTTTCTTAATGAATGTCGTCCTTCTGGAGTCCTCTGAATGCCTTTTAATTTGTTTGTTTTTTAAACCATTTAAATGCAAAACCATAACAAAACAGACTTTTTTTTATTTATTTATTATTTGTCCTGAGGTTACCTTTAATTAATTTTTCTGCACATACTACTACATTGTGTGTGTATATATATATATGTAACTTTAAGATACAATGGGCAAGATCACATTTTTTTCAGGCTTTGGCGCTCCTGAGGTTGGGGAGGTGGGATCCGGCTTAGACTGTTTCTCCTCACCACTCTGCAGTGACCCCTACAGGCCAGGTTGGGGGCGGAGATTTGCTGGGCTGGTCTTTGGCCTCCAGAGGCCGGTAGCCTGCAGACATCCGCTCTCGAGTTCCTGGGTATAAAACTATGGTACTGAAAATGTGGTGACCCATTCGGCCTTGTCACATTTTTGGTACTGAAATACATCCTTTTTCAAGGGGATGTTACCAGGAGTACAAGAATGTTAATGCCTTCAGAATGTTGATGCCCTGAACATGACACTGATGCTGCTTACTATTGCCTTCAACTGGCAGGCACAGGCAAACAAACAGTGATGTCAGCTTCTAAATGTTGCAGCGGTGGCGTGGTTTGCCTACTTAACCTGTAATGGATATGTATGCTTTGATGCTGCTTGCCTGTTATCACGGCATGATATATGTGGCGCAGTGGCCAGGTGGAGTAGACAAGCCCACCCCACCCCCTTCTCTGTGCTGTAAAAATACACTCTGTCAATCAGGCAATGGGAGTCAGTGATGAACAATCTGTAAACAGCGTGACACCGCCAGCCAGCATCACATTGTATTGCAGGCTCTAGATTAAAAGGCAATGGATTGCTGTTCTTAATTAACACTTTTCTTTCAGCCCCATTCACTGCTACCGTTTTTAGTTGAGGACAACTTAACAGGGCAAGGAGAATGATTGGTTAAGGGCAAAATGCTACAGAAACTGGGAGTTTTAATCTTATAAATACTGGCAACAATATTTCGATCTGGCATTTAGAACTTGAGTGCTGCTCATTGTAAATATAATTTGACATCAAAGGAAGGAGAACACATTACAGGAAGAATACATATAGGGGCTGATCTAAGAATACCTGCAAAGTGATTTGCGGCTGCAAAACACCCATATTGCTGCCAAAAACCATGTTTAGCTGGTGTAAAGTGGGACTTTAGCAGTCACTATAAATGCGGCATATGTAAAGAATGGTTTTCAACTGCCGTTGTGCATCTGCTATCAAATTAGCACTTTGCCATTATTAATTCATTTATATTATATTGAAATGTATTCAAATGAAGAAAAGAGCATGGAATTGGGCAGGGATCTGGACTGCTAAGCGGGCGCAAACATTCTTGGGCAGTTGCTGACCCTCCAAAAACTTTGCATCTCCTCTGACAAGGTGCAAACCATTGTAGAAACGAGTAATTAAGAGCTGTAAAACCACACACATTCAGAGCCCTCTCATTAATTAGCTCAGGATGGCTGTTGTAGTACACTTCCTGATGGAGCGACGCTTGGCTCTTGTTGAGGAGAGGCAGGAAAACCTTCAGAGGAGAAAGGCAAGACAGAGAAGACCCTGAATGTTCAATCCCAGGGTCACTTTGTTAGGGATGGGTTGTGTCACTTTGTTTGGGATGGGTTGTGTCACTTTGTTTGGGATGGGTTGTGTCACTTTGGGATGGGTTGTGTCACTTTGTTTGGGATGGGTTGTGTCACTTTGTTAGGGATGGGTTGTGTCACTTTGTTAGGGATGGGTTGTGTCACTTTGTTTGGGATGGGTTGTGTCACTTTGGGATGGGTTGTGTCACTTTGTTTGGGATGGGTTGTGTCACTGTTTGGGATGGGTTGTGTCACTTTGTTTGGGATGGGTTGTGTCACTTTGTTTGGGATGGGTTGGGTCACTTTGTTAGGGATGGATTGTGTCACTTTGTTTGGGATGGGTTGTGTCACTTTGTTTGGGATGGGTTGTGTCACTTTGTTTGGGGTGGGTTGGGTCACTTTGTTTGGGATGGGTTGGGTCACTGTTTGGGATGGGTTGTGTCACTTTGTTTGGGATGGGTTGTGTCACTTTGTTTGGGATGGGTTGTGTCACTTTGTTTGGGATGGGTTGTGTCACTTTGTTAGGGATGGGTTGTGTCACTTTGTTTGGGATGGGTTGGGTCACTTTGTTTGGGATGGGTTGGGTCACTTTGTTTGGGGGTTGGGTCACTTTGTTTGGGATGGGTTGGGTCACTGTTTGGGATGGGTTGTGTCACTTTGTTTGGGATGGGTTGTGTCACTTTGTTTGGGATGGGTTGTGTCACTTTGTTAGGGATGGGTTGGGTCACTTTGTTTGGGATGGGTTGGGTCACTTTGTTTGGGATGGGTTGGGTCACTTTGTTTGGGATGGGTTGGGTCACTTTGTTTGGGATGGATTGGGTCACTTTGGGATGGGTTGTGTCACTTTGTTTGGGATGGCTTGTCCTCTCCGCCTGCCTCTCCAGCGGTGTCAGCTGTGATGTGGATGGTGGCCCTCGTCCTGTTCCTGCTGCAGGCCTGTGCTGTTGTAGTTTTGCTTTTTTGTTAGCGCGCAGGTCCTGCCACCTTTTCATCACCTGGTTGATTGTCCTGGTAACACGACAGCATTGACTTTCTCCACTGGAGGACCATATTGGCCTCTTTGGTAGCATAACTAATGTTGGCTAAAGCTTTTCCAAATAACTCAATTTCATGCTGAGTTACCTCAGCCGTAAGGACTCTCAGCTCCTCCTCAGAAAACCTTTCAATTATTTTCCGTGCGCAAAGAGGACTTTGCTGCCCTTCCTCTGACAAAGTTTTTGTTTGGTTTAATTTCCGTACTCCATAAATCTCATACAGCGCCTACTGCTCTCTGTACTCCTAACTCACCTCACATCTGGGCTGTACGTGTGGCTGCTAAATACTAGGCCGATGCACAGGCAGCACTCATTGCTACCCTCAAGATATTTGTGTGTGTTGAGTACGTTGCATTGCTCTTAAGCTCACGTAGGCTGATAGGCAATTTGGATTTTGCAGCCGTAATTGTTTGCACTGCGCCTATCCTTACATCAGATTCATAATATAATGGCCTCTTTATGAGTTATTAAGCTGTGCACTTGTATCTTGTATTATGTCTGTTTTTATCAGCTTTATATCTGGACTTTAATAAAAAAGAAAGACAAGGAAAGCATGAAAAAGGCAAATCTAATCATGGTCATCTTAATTACTGTAGGATTACCACAATGTCTGCATTTGTATCATTCATTTTTATAATAACAATATTTTGAAAGTATAAATATTGCTATCATCTGGGTTTTTTATTTTTTTAATTGAAACACATTGTACAGTAGACTGTTTGATGTCATTAAAACATCTGCAGAGGATTATATGCAAATACAGTATAAAACAATGAAGAGACGGTAGCACAGCACTTTCAATAGGGCAATACTTGAGGAATTTTGTCACCCAGAGGTTTCAACTTCTTTTCAGCATTGCTGACATGCAGTGGTAGTGGAAGGTACTGTCTTCTTTGACAAAGTAAAACGTATTCATAATAACCTTGTAGATACATAAGCTGGTAAATACTAAGTACTGTAACTAGTCCTTGTGGTTTGGCTAAAGATTGTGAAAACTATTTTGACATGACCAAGAACCACCAACTTTCCAAATTACTCCTCAATACAAGCACAGAGCTACAAGTGGAACATGTGGTTGGGGGGGTCAGCATTAACACTTTTGATTTTGTACTGTAGTGCGTGTATATATAGTGTAACGTTCAATTGTATGGGCGGTATACCAAATTTCTATCCAGCACATATGTGGTTTCTAATCAAAGTTCCTTTGGTTTATTTTATGTCTGAAGTAAATTAATTTTCAAACTAAACTAATTAATGATACAGAATTTTAAAATAATGTGTGTTTAAACTACTGGAAACAAGCAGAAGCTGCAGGTTTCTTAAATTCATTTTGTTAAGAGTTTAAAAACTGAGAAAACACACAGCTACGCTATGTATGTAAACACAAAAGCACAAAACTGATGTCTGTAATTCCAGAATGTGTCATTAAGTGGTGAATATAGTGCTGAATATACTGCCAGAACCATTGATGTGCGCTACGGCCTAACAAGTAAAGAAATGCAATATTTTCATTTTCGCCATAATATGTAAGAGTTGTACAATGTTACCATTAATTAAGGAGAGAAGATCATTAACGAAAATGTAGTTTTAAACATTCAAGTAAACTCAGTTACCCATTACTAGAAAAAGAAGATCTATGAACTTGGTAACACAGCATCTGCAGTGTGTGTGTGAGAGACAGGACAGACCCTGAGACTGCATTATCGTTTATATTGGTTAGCAAGTTATACAATTTCTTATCCTTCTATGTAAAACACAGATCCGGAGACCCAAGTGCCACTTTGTACTGTAATTCAAATGTAATTCTCGGCATTCCTAATTTATTTACAAAACAAAGGTTGTTTGAATTGAAAAAACCTCAGCTGCCTGATTTTTCTACGATGACGTCCCACCAGCCTTAAATAATGTATTTTTCATCCCCAAGCTATCAAATAATATATTCTTGACATAACAATCAAAAATTGGATGGTTTATCTAGCAGAATTTATACTCATAGACACAGTATACATGTAGATACATAATTTGATAACTTAAAAAAAGTCTGATTTTAATAGCTTTCCAAATTAAGATTTTATGAGCATCCTTTGTTTCCATTGATTTCATATATAATCACAGATAAACGTGGTTGCACTACATATTTCCCTATGCTGTACATTTCCACGTTTGAATAACATTTTGAGCCACACACTTGTATTCTTGTAAAAGGTTACAGCAAGTCAGAAGTGTAGCTTGCAGTCCTATATTTTGTGCGGCACACACAGGTGGGTTTGGATTCCCAGCTTCTGTTCTGCATTCAACATGGCCTTGTTTCAACAGACCATGCCAGATAAGCATGAGCTTGCTGAGCACCGGGGACTAGGGATGGATCTGAACGTATTGTGTCGCACCTGCATAGCCCTTACACCATGATGATTTTTCTACACCCTTCTGTCTGGAACAGATTTGAAACTCAAGACTTATTCCAATGCATTTATCCACTGTACCATTTGCAGCCAACACAGCATCTGATGTTTTATCCTTTAACCCTACATGATTATAGTCACAGGGTGTGCAGTACCATAACAAGGTGGATTATAGTATATATAACTCAGTGAAATATATTTAGCATTGGTTATACTAAGGAATGTAGTAAAAGAGAAACAACCCGGTTCTGTAACTATGAAAATAAAGGATTTGAATAAGTACATCATTTCTCATATATGTGATTTCATGATGTACTTATACAGTACATGTAATTCATGCTGCAGAGCCCAGAGACACATGCGCCATTACTCTACATGTACTGCCCCTCTGTGTTGCTAACATTGGTTACATCTGGAATGTGAAGTTGAGCCCCAAATGGAGAAAAAATAAATTGCAAGGCTAGAAACTCAGATCAGAGATTCATTAAATAAAAAATAAAAGACATATATTATAATAATAATAATAATAATAATAATAATAATAATAATAATAATAATAATAATAATGTATTTTGACTGTATAATTTGTGCTTTATTTTGTTATTCTGTCAGGTTATCAAAGTCAGATCAAATCAAATGTTATTTATATAGCGTCCTTCATACAAAAAGTATCTGAAAGCAAAACAAAGAGACTCAAATACATTTGTATAGAGATCCCAAAGCATGTCACACACACAATAAACGAACAATTAAACCATTAACTTAAAAACAGTCTAATACAGAATTTCGTGAAAACAGCAATTGAAAAAGAGATACAAAATGAGGATTTAATTGTAAAAAAGTGAGTTTGCAGCAACAGAACAATTAAACGAGTTTAAAACAAAAAATGTATAAAATTATAATTTAAAAAAGGACAAAAATGAAAACGGAGTTTAGATTGTAAATAGAAAAAACTAAGCAAGAAAAGCTATAATTATTATTATTATTACTATTATTATTACTATTATGCCCAAGGCTTTAAAGAAAAAAAACAATTACCTGTGATACATAATTAGTACAATATTGGTATATATACTGGTAAAAGTATATCCGTCATTTATTCACGTAATACATTTGTTATTCAAATAATAAAAAAAAAATCAATAGTTTAAAGGACTGCGTTTTCAGTGATATTGATGTATGTAAGTCCATTTTAACTGTAGCATATGTATTTATATTTTCAATATTATTATCATAATATTACATTATTAATGTTAAGTAATTAACTCTGATCTGAAATTGATCAAGGACTGATCTCTGGATAAATAGCTGAAACAAAATCATAAAAGGAAAGACAGCACACTATTTTCCTGAAAAGTACCTATTGCAACTGCTGTGTCTTTATAGCACAATAAATGTGTCTTTTTTTTTTTCTTTTGTTTTCCAGGGTCGCTGTATAGACTTCAGTCGTGTTCAGAGCCAGTAGAAGAAAACTATTTGGGCACATTCATTGTGTGTGTAACTACCTACAGAAGACAGCAGTAAACCGGTTACCAGTTTACAAAGAACCTCACCACTTTGCTTTAAAACCACTATGTCTTTTGGCCTTCCTTGAATTTGTGCAGTTTGAGGCATAGATCACCCCTTTTACCTCTTTTAAATTCTTCTGCATTCTTAAGCACCTTATTAAGCTTTTATATCCTAATAACCTACTGGTTTTAATCATGAAAGGGCCATCAATGCACCACCAGTACCACTCTGTGCTGTTTGGTTTTGCGAAGCACCTTTGTGCACACCGAATACTTATCATATTCTGTCCATGTTGTGCCTTCTGTGGAAAACCTAATTTAATGGACACAGACGGCAGTGATTTAAACAAAACAAAAAAAAATCAGAGATAAAAAAAGAAGCTGGTTGCTGTTGGCGAGGAAATAAAAATAATCCCGATGGGCCTAACAAGTACCAAAGTCTGTTGCCTTTTGGCGACATCTCATCACAAAATCTTTCCAACTACACCATCATTTAATGCCTAGCGGGAGCGTTCTGGCTGAAAATCTTGTCATTTTAACACTGAAAAGTGCACACGCATGACAAAATGTAGACAGGATGCCCCAAGGTATTGGAAGCAGCAAGACTTTGCCCTTTTTGAAGACACCTTTCTTTCATTATGCACCCGGGACAGAAAAATTAATAGAGCGTTATTGTACTGCAAGACAGCCTGTAACCAAAGATCTTCGGCAGGGTTTGAGGGACTGATACTTCAAGACCTTGACATGGTGGCTGGTGTTTTATTTTCATTTTTATCACCACTGTAAGTTCAGTAACATATAAAGCATCATCATCTATAAACATACCTATCAGTTTTAGGATTTTTTAAAACAAAAATACAGCAGTCTCAATGCTGGTATGTATCTCCACTGTTTCAAATCTCCAAGGGTCCCTCCGTCACAACCCAGCAACTCTCTTTGCATGAGAATCTCAAAGTTTAATTAATATAATTAAAGGCAACAGCAAGCAGCAGCCTGTGAAGATTTTGCTCATCTTTTTTATGCCTTTTGACATTGAATGACCTATTACTGTATGCGCATTACTCAGATTTTGAGGAGCACCACCATGCCTTGGTAACGTTAAGACAGGTCCCAAATAAAAAAAAAAAAAAAAAGCAAAATAGAAAAAAAAGGGCACACTATTGTTCATTTTCAGAAAGTATATCCATAGAGCCACACAGGCCCTTGCAAAGGCAACGGGCGATGTATTTGTAAAATGTTTCAAGCGCCCTGTCACGTCAGTAGTCCCAAGTGATGTTAGTGTGAGCGGAAACACTGTGGGGGAGGAAGGAGTCAGCAGCTGAAGAAAAAGGCTCGAACGATCTAGTCACTTTCGATACGGTACTTCAGATGCAAAATGGATATTCGAGTCGAAACCTGACAAAGCGCCGCCTGCTTTGATGTGAACTGGTATAGACAATGACCAGTGGCTGGGTCAGTGGGATGTCTCTCTGCAAGCAGGGAAGCTTATCAAATGACACTAAAAATAAGTTCAACAACCATCACGTTTGAGGGGAATAGGCGAACATTTCACATTTGTTGGGCATGCAAGTGCGCGAGATGGGAATAGCGTGGCGAAGCGTCCTGGTCTAGTTATTCCTTTGTGCTCTTCATGGAAATAGCAAGGGACATAAATTATTCTCTTGGTCGACTTCCAAATGTGTGGGGCTGCCGGAAGAAGCTTTTACACAGAGCCACTTTCAGAATATTTTTCTTAACTTTTATTTATGTCAACAGTGCTATTAAAGCTATGGCACATATACACAGAAATAAAATGTATTTTACCTTCCGGTTTTATTTTCTTTTGTGCTAATAATGTGAAAGCAAAGGGCTGTAAATAACCTACATTAATGAGCTATTTATTCACACCAGTCACAACACAGATCTTCCTCTCAATGACATTTCACATAAAATATGGGGCTAATTGCCGGTGGTGCCACATCATGGATAGCAGCTTTTTTCTTACATTTCATAGCTCAGAAAATAAAGCGTTAATAGTTTTATCTGCATATGGTACAGAAATGTAAAAGTTTAATACGATCTTGCATATTACTGTACCTGTCACTGCACTGGGAGATAAAGAGTGTGACCTTTTATCTACCCACAATGCAGTAGGGTGTAAACACAAGCAGCCCATATCAAGGGGAGTCCCCATTATAGACACATTAATAGTATTGCTTTTTTTTTCACTGAAAAGCGTTTTTCAGATTTATTTTATTTTATTTTTTCTTGCTTGTAGATTTGCAATGAAAAAAAGGAACACAATGTTTCACTGTTCTTCTGCTGAAATACTACTGAAAACAGTGAAAGAAATTGTGAGAATATATATATATATATATATATATATATATATATATATATTGTAAAAGGATTGCACTCACTTGAGTTCGTTGCCCCTTTAGAATCGACCCAGACACGAAATGGATTTTTTCACGTTTGCGCAATTTTTTAATAAACAGGAAACAACAAAATACACAAAATCAAAATAACACCTAGCTCTTCTGGAGCACTAACTTTCGACTTTCAGGAAACACCCTGACTAAAGCGGGACAGCTAAGCTGTTTACCCGTCTTCACAAACACACTGGTTTCACACAGCACTTACTTTTTCCTTATTTGGCTACTCGGAGACAGCGCACCTGCCTCCTTCCACTCAGCAGCCCCGAGCAGACTGCTTGTTCTCCTTTTAAACTCCCGCACCTGGATCTAAATTTTAATAATGCCCAGGTGCGGATAATAATTAACAATAAACAATTAAACCAAACAATAAGCAAATCAATTGAAACAATAAAGCAATACAAATCCAACAAAAAGGTGCATTCCACATGTTTTTTTTTTTTCCTTGCAGGAGGTTTTAACCCCCTCCTGCCGTCTCTCAACCCGCTATATTACAATATATATATATATATATATATATATATATATAAATGTTTACTGTAAATTGTAGCTCCCACAGTGTACATCTGAAATTTGGAATCTTGTAAGTTGAAACAGGGCTACATTTTGGTTGACATTTTGAGCCTGATAAAAGGATAGGAGGAACAAATAGATTTGAATGACTAACTTTATTATATATATATATAATATACATAGTAAATTGTTGAACTAGTATAACGTTTATATATTTTGTTTGATAGAACATGTCTAATAAAAAACCCATACATTTTATACATTCATAAATGTATAAAAACATGAATTTTTCCTTAACAAAATGTTGCTGGTAATACCCAGGGAGTTTGTTGCCTTTATTTTTTGCTCAGGAGGAATCTGGAGGTAGAAGGGCAGTTCATTTAACAAAGATCATTTAAATCAATTTCTATTTAGTTTAATGTACGCTGTTGTTAAATGTATGAGTACACGATATACATTTTTTCTTACAACTGATACAATGTATGTCTGGGTCATTGTTTGTAAACCTAAGCAGTAAGAATAGACTCACTTCCATCTCCAGTTGTCCCCATGTTGAAAAAGGCATGCTAAAGGCGATCTTTAATTGGGCACAAAAAGATTTATAAGGCTAGACAGGGGGGTGTAATTACATGTTACAAAACGAGAGATGCATATATTGTACCATCTACACTGCAGAAGCATCTTTGTGGTGCATTGCACCACAGGCAAAGTGCACAAAAAAAATCCCTCTGAGGTTTGGAGAGCTTTGAAATTGGGTCTTCCATTTAGTGAAATTTGCCCAATATACCTTCAATATTTTCATTATTTGCACACTCTGATGAGCCTTTGTCTTTTTCATCAATGTCAAATTATATTAAAACAAAAAAAAAGACAACTACCCATCCTCTTCCTTCACCTGAAACACAGCAATAAGAAACAGGTCCCCCCTCTAAGAAAGAAAAAGCAAAAGTTGCAGGAGCACAAAGAGGCACCAATAGCTTTTCAGAAAGACGTGGCAGGTTAATTAATTGGATTCCTGTGTGTGTTGGTAAAATAGTTCTAATGAAAAGAAGGATTAAGTGGAGCTGTTGATACTGTATGGGCGACATACATGGCAGAGAAACAGTGTACTAGGCTTTGTGGGAAATAAAATAGACGCAGAGATAAGTTTGAATACATTTTTTATTGTTATTTTTTTGCAGCTGTATTTTTATTGTTGGTATCAGCTTTATCATGTCAAATGTAGTTTTTTTTCATTTAAAAAGCTTATTTACAAATAAAGTACACCTTGTCAGAATCCTCTGTATACTTTATTTGGCACAATCTTTCCATCTATCTGTCTAGTCATCTGTGTGTCTTTATCTTTATTTACAATACAGAAATGCAAATTGCATGTAGAATAGCATGTTTGTCTTTCTCAAGTAATAGTTTCATTTTTCAAATGGGTTATCTGGTCCAAGACTTTTTTTAAATGTATCTTAAATATGTTAAAATTGAAAATTGTAACATAATGCACAAAAAAACTAAAATGTATTGTCTTTAGACTTCCTTGACTTCCCTACAGTTAACATTTTTTTTGTTAATTATTAATGGATAACCCACTAAATTATTTTACATATTTACATTTTTCTGTCAATCAAAAAGTATGAAACAAGTTATTATTATTATTATTATTATTATTATTATTATTATTATTAAAATAATAATAATAATAATAATAATAATAATAATAATAATAATTCTAATAGCAATAATGATAAGATCTAATGTACACCCAACTGTATATACTAAGGCTGTAATTTCTTTGAGGATTTCTGGTGACATATCTGTTTATCACTCACCAGAATCAATGGATGGCATTTCAACCCGTGCGGTAGTACAGTATGTTTTTTTGTTTGTTTTTTGTTGTTTTTTTTTGTTTGTTTTTTTTAAGCAATTTAACATAATTAAAGTAGACATGGAAACTTATTACAAGCAATTGTATTTTTAACAATTAAAGAATAGGGGCATATTCACAGAGCATGTAACGTAGTGCTAAGTGTTATTTTGTAAAATGAAAACCAAACTGCTACAGAACAAACAAGAAACTAGTAGTAAACATGTAGGAGCTCTAAAACGAACCTCCTGAATTGTTTAAGCTTTTTAACACCAATGTTTTGTTTTATTTTTGATGTTAACTTAGCATTGGGGTACATGTTTTGTGAACATTAGTCTAAGTATTAAGAGCACTATTTAAATAACTGTTAGGATTTCATTAATATGTACTTATTGTATACATAGTTTGATCTGCTGTCTAAACATAGACATTTTGGCACCAACTGAGTGTCACATGGGTCAAATAAAAATTCTTGCATTGCTTGTGTTTCTTTGACTTTGAGGTACATTGTTGGTGTGCTTGTGCCATTTATAACCTGACATATTTGTCTCGGCTAAGCTTGAAATCTGGAAGCCTGTTATGTATTGTGCTGTTGGCTTTGATGGCATCATTGCTTTGTGCACAGGTTAAAGAATGTGTTTTGAAGTGCCCAGTGTAGAGGCGCCCTGCCTCCGCGTGTACACCGGGTTGCCTCGTCTCATCCTGTTAATCAACTTATTCCAGTGTCATTAGCGCCATTCTTTATGAAATGAGAAAAACACCAAAAAAATGCAAAGCAAAAATAAATAAAACAAGGTAGGTTAATTTGACATAGCAGATTTACACTGGAGATGACTAATTTCATTTATCTTTATAGCCGGTGAAAGGGTGGGGGCTTCTTCTCATTTTATACAATGGGTAATAGTTTACATATACAGGCCTCCAGTGTTAAAGCTGTAAGTAGCAAAAGAACAGTTCACTCTACTTATTTTAGGTGATTGTTGACATGAAGTGACTAATGCTCTCAGATTCCAGGCCCAAGATTTATTTATTTTAATTCCAAAGCACATATAGTTTCTTTGCTGGTCCCTCAACGCACCCCAAGCATGTTATGTGTAGCAGCCGGCCTCTCGCCCTGCTTGCCTGCCTGCCTAGCCTGCACCTGTTACAGGGCCACTCATACCACCAGCACTGGCGGCTTGTTAACAGCAATAGAAACCTGCATCAGGCGTGTGGGGTTACAATTCACTTCCTGACCTGTCAGAGAAAACTATGCATGGCTAACTATTTGTCATGGTCCACAGTCTATGGATGTGTTTCAAGCTTCTTTTAACGCTCTATGGTATATGTAAGCTTAAAGATACACATGACAGAACTATTATTTCAAATGGCTTGTACTTGGCTTCATGTACAAGTCCAGACAACAAGCGTCATTTGCTGGTTTGAAGTTGAATATTGTCAGGTTGCACTGTACCTGGGACCGACAGGACTCTCAAAAATTCTGATTAACTTACTTTGATGTATTTTGTGTTGGGTGTGCAACATCAGAAGGTATAAGACTGTTTGTTTACTTCAGCAGCCTGTATGGTGTTTTACCCCCAACAAAGACGGCGTATCTATGGGAGCCAGAATACAAAGGTTTGGGGCATTAAAGTTTGAAAACCAAGATGAAGCCAGTCATGGAGTCCAAGACATTCTTCCAGTATGAATACATTGAAAATAAACATTAGGAAAAAAGGGACATTTGCAAAAACAGATGTAATAAGCTGCAGTATGTTATTAATGTTAATACGGTAATATCTGTGAAAAAGATGTAGAAAATCCAATAACCTTAAAGGGTTACAGAACAGCCTGTTGTGTTACACCAATTACTTTACCTTTGTTGTATCTTGGTTTGTACAGTACATACTGCAGTGATATATGTTTTTCTACATAATCACAGATGTTTAGATTTTTTTTTTTCACACATCCTTGGTCATAAATCTGCTGAGGAATGAAACCGAAAATACAGACATGTTATTCTTGTCAGTTCTTGTGAATAGACACCATTGGAACTCATCTGCTCAGTTCTAGCATCTGACTGACTGGCTCCTGAGTATCAGGGCTGTTATTATTATTATTATTTGTTTATTTAGCAGACGACTTTATCCAAGGCGACTTAGAGAGACTAGGGTGTGTGAACTATGCATCAGCTGCAGAGTCACTTACAACTACTTCTCACCCGAAAGACGGAGCACAAGGAGGTTAACTGACTTGCTCAGGGTCACACAATGAGTCAGTGGCTGAGGTGGGATTTGAACCGGGGACCTCCTTTACAAGCCTGTTTCTTTAACCACTTGACCACACAGCCTTAGCAAGGAGCCAATTCATTACAGTGACACCCAAAGGGAAAGACTCCTGACCCTGTGGTTGAAACACAAAACTTTATTATTATGAACTATAGCATTTACTCTGGCTTGTGAGACACTGGGGGACTGCAAGTGGTTACGGTGATGAGCCTGGATGTTTTTAAGCTTTGGACAAGCTTTGATGAAGAAGGGGGAGAATGTAATGGATCACCTCTTAGCAGCTGATGAGTTAATAATACTGACATCAGTAGAAGACACACACATTTTCAAATAGCCCCCCACCCATGGTCCTTGTTCAACAGTCTTGTGGTCAATTAAACAAAGATGGTTCTGCCAGGGAACTCACTTAAACCTTAGATCAAATCACATAAACATCAAGGATATTGTAGGTGCTTCCAATACCAAATCAAATAGTCAGTCGAATAGCTAGTATCTTATTTGTCCTTCGATAAACAATACGCTTAATGAGATAAACAATACACTCAATCCATTGAGATAAACAATACACTCAATCCAATGAGATAAACGATACACTCAATCCAGTAAGATAAACAATACACTCAATCCATGATGTCCCCGCTGTGCACCAAAGGTCGCCTCCTCCTCCCCAGCCTCCACTTGCTTTTTGGCTTCGTCTAACAGTGGAGGGCAGCTATCCTGCCACCTGCCTATGGCTTCCCAACAGTCAGCCTCTCCACTTATTTATCTACAAGCTAATTTATGAGCAGGGGTACCTCGAAAGGCGAGTCCGAAGACCAAAGAATGTAGTGTAAAATATGTATAATGTAGTAGTGGTGTCCAGTCTGTTTTAATAAATAATCTATCGTTTCCTGACTGAACTCATTTCTTGGAGTATGGAATCCCCTTTGCAAATGAGTTCTATTTGTTGGACTCATCCGGGAGAGTTGACCAAGTTCAAGCCTCAAGCAATCTTACTACAGAAGCCCAAATGCATAGAGGGGCATTCCGCTATTAGCAGTTGAAATTCAGTTCAAGTTACAAAGTTCCCAAATAGAGATCCTGATACAGCGTCGTGGTAGGTCCAACAGTCAACAATGCTTTAAAGACTTTATTTTTAGAAGTTGCATTTAAAAACATGGTGCAAGGCCTCGATTTCCTTTAAACAATGCATCTTTTTAAGGAAGTGGGAAGTGAATGCAGGTGCAAGGAAGTGTACAGCCAATTTAACCATTTCAATTCAATTTCAATAGGTTTTTGGAATTCTACAGAAAGATGTTTTATTATTTAAATTAGTTTTGTGTGATTTCTGGAACACCTTGATGGTGTTTAAATATCTATCAGAAACATTACCCTTTGTGTTGAAAGCAAGAGGCAGATCATGCAACATTTAGCTGTTATGGTGTTGACTTTCTTCAACTGCAAGATACTGTGACTATTTTGTTTCCTGTTTTATACACATACTCAAGACTGTCAAGCCACTGAAGTAGTAACTCTGTTTCTTCTGCATTTGAATTTAAATGCCACGTTACTTAATCTAAATACCCAGTTAAGCTTTAAGAGTTCATTTCAGGCCCACATCCGATTGAGTGTATATTAAGTCTAAACAACATAGCATTTTTATGCATGTCACAACATTTTTTATAACCCTGATGTCAAAGCTGAAAAACATTTTACACAAGCATTTGTGAATGAGTCATGTAAACCGGATTTTTTGTCTGTAAGCAACTGTGAGCATATTGGTGACTCAATAGGAAGCATGCTCACCTCTCGGCCTGACAGTCTAATGATCCTGCCTAAGGGAACTTGAAGCCTCCTATCACTTCAAGTATGATGTTGGTGGGCATTATATTTATAGAGTTAAAAAAAAAGAAAAAGAAAAAAACATATGACAAGATCAGGAGTTTTTTCCAGGGGAAGTAAGGTAGTGTTTGTTTTCCAATTTTAAAATTAATATACCTTTCGTATGCATGTGCATTATAATAACCACATTAGAACACTTACTTAAAAAATGTCAGTTATCATTTTACTTTACCATCACTTTATAGGTCTCACATTGTCCTTTATGAAAACACATTACGTGTAGACGTGTATTTAATTGTTTTCATAGCAATTAGTGTAACGGGGAAAAATTGCATTTCATGGAGAGTGACATGAAGGAATGTAGAGAAAGTTGTTTTTTATTGACGCCATGCCAAGTCAATAAAAATATTACACAGAAACCTGTGCAATACGCAGGGATATTGTTATTAAGGTTCCCTGGATTTAGCGCCACTGCGTTTTTGAACTCAGGAGTAGAAGTGTGCCTGAGTGACAGCACTGAGAGGCAATTGGATTGTGTAAGAACAGCAGTACAGCATCCCCAAGTGGCTCATCTGATAAACGCACAGCCACGTGGTGTGCAAGGTGAGTCATACAGCGCAGGTTCACATCCTGGCTGTGCGGAGTCGCAGCCAGTCACTGGGGGTTCCGAAGGTCTCTTCCATGAAATCACCCCATGTTTTCAGGGAGTGCTCTCTCAAATTAATACTCAGACACATAAGGGAGAGTGGAGTTGGGTTTAGTGGGGTAGTATCTGGTACACAGATCAATTTGTCTGATAAAACGTTCTTTTCATAAAAGAAATAAAGGTTCACCCCTCCAGTTAAAAGGGCTGCCAATATGTGCTGTGCTTTTTACAACTTTTGATGCCTCAACTTTGCAAAAACAAAAATAAACTCCCATTGGTTTATTCCATTTCTTCACATTGCTGGCATAATTTAACATTATGATATTTCCTGTGTTTGCTGGTGGATGATGGCCCTCATTGCTATGCATGTGCCAGATGAATCATAAACTTATACCATATGCCATCGCAATTTGCTGATGGGCCCAAGCTGTTTTGGTAGATATAAAATCCAGGGATTATGGATGCTTGATCCTCACTGAATGGAGCAGCACAAGGTGGGGTAGTTGCTTATTCTCTTATCTCTTAATTTGGGTCAGCAAGCAGTGCAGGCAACTGAGCAGTAACAACATTAACGAGATACGAAAAAATGTACATTGACCTAGCTTAATCCCTTGAATACTGAAATGTCCATCTTAACATGGCATTCAATTATTTTTTTTCTATTTTCCTACTCTGCCCTATAGCATCGTAATTGTAGAAGTGATTGAAAAACACATTTACTGTATGAAGGTAGGAAAATGTTTCTTTTAGACAGTGTGTGACTTAAAATTAGATTTCTGTTATATATCAAAGTGTAAGGTATATTTTGCCAGAAGCCTACATAGGATCACATGGCAAAGGTGTTTGTTTTTGTAACCACAGTGCACCTAAGGACAGCTTGTGTCATGCCCAGCCTGGACTTATCTATTTCAAAATAAGCTAACTATTTCCAGCTTCAAGACTTAAACCAACATGCTACTTGTCATGTATCAATTATCTGGTATGATATTTTGCCTATGTGAATGAAATACCTCTATTGTTTTTTCGTTTTCCCTTCCCGAAAGTATTTGGTTTCAAAAATGTAAAATGGTCTGAGATATGGACCCGGAACCACTGAATGTGGTTTGAAATTGGAGAGGCAGTACCATAAGGATTTGAGAAGCAGCGCTTGCTCTCTTGTAGGATGTACTGTACTGTCTGCATGGTTACCAGGGCACATTCACAGTAGGTGAAGAAAGTTCTAACTTGACACCGAGGCAGAGCAACGGGTTGGGGTTGATAGTATTCTCCTTTAACAACCCTACTTAAGTTTAAACAATAGGACAATAAGCTCTGCTTACATCACCTGCATACAGGACTGGTTTCTTTCAGGGGGTTCCTAACCCACCACTCATCTGGCAAGCATGACAGTTTTGTTTCTTGTTTTATACACTAAAAAAATAAACAGAAAGAAAATATATTTTATATATATATATATATATGAATGGGAAGCATGTTAAATATATGAATAATATATTTATAACCATATATTTTCAACATATAAAATAATTATATGGCTCACAGATTAAATTATATTTAAAATATATTCCAAATGCACCAGATATTTTAATGAATTATTATACATTACTAATTAATTTTATTTAACTTACTAAACATATATTTTACAATATATTGTTATCAATATATATTTGCAACAAACTTACCATACATTTAAAATATATTGTGTTTTTGCCTTACATTTGTCATACATTTTAAAAACATTATTTATGGATGCTGTTTAAATATATAAAAAATATATATTTAGCAACAAATTGGTGTAAATATTTTGGAACTGAATACAAATACATTAACATGAGACCCGCCGGAGTTATAGGCATACCTAGAACCTCCATGAGCCTGACGGCCGTATTAAAAACAATATAATTATAATAATGAAAGGGCAAACAATCCGAAGTCGTAGTTTTATCCAGCCATGTCACATAAAGCATCTGCACAACCAACATAATGTAAGTAAGTGGGCATTTGAACATAAATTAGTTAATATACACACATATTACATAAAGCGCAACTGCAAAAAATGATGAAAAACAACAGCAATGGGTGTTTATACAGGTATATTATGTATACACGATACTATACAACCGAAACTCTGTAAATAAGCAAGACAAAATTGAAAATAATTGGGTTTATATACTAAAACGCCCATATACCAGCCGAAAAAAAATAAATAAATAAATAAATAAAAATGTATTAAAAAAAATGTGTCTATATACAGGAATATTATTATACAAAACTGCACAAACAAAATAAGTAACATAATGTGTTTATGTAGCCTATAGACATAAAAAGCATGCAAACTATGTGAATAAAAAAATGGACAACTGCATTCATACAGACATAGTTGAAACACGGTAACAACAATATATAAAGGAAATGTGGTTTACAATCACAAAAGCACAACATGTTCTCAAAGAAGCCAAAGTGTTCTCATCACTTTTTTTCACCCCACGCCACCTGGTCTAAATGCCAACTCCATACTTGGTTGTATTCGCAGTTTCATTGGTGTAAGGGCTGCAGACTGATCTAATTAATTCAATACATCGCCGGCACTGCCCTGACTGATGAATAAAACATTTTAAAAGTAGAATACTATACTGTATAATTGAAATGCTATTGTGTTCTCTATAACCGTCAATATTAGGGCGTCAGGCGGTTCTAGGTAGAAGTGCTTTATAACTTTTTAATTTTATTTTTATTTAGCATTTCTGATGTTATATAAAGAGCTGCGTTGCTTCCTATATTAATCCACAAAGATGATTTTAAGTGACCTGTTTGTCTACATTATTGTTTGTTTTTTATTCTGTGGCATACACAAGTACATACTGTATATTACATTTCAAATGTATACATAATTTATTTTTCTCAGGTGAATTTTATGTTTTAAAAGCATTAACAATATATTACATATATACACATTTATATATTTTAAATACATAAAACATATATTAACCATGTACCTCACATATTTTTCATATCTAGAAAAGGGGCCAATTTTGGTGTATTGAAAATGTATAAAATATCTTGACAATATATTTTTATTATATTCTATTTAATTCAAGAATGATGTTGGGAAAATATAAGTATCATACATTTCTTATTATATATTAAAAATATGTATTTTTGTTTGTGTGGGTTGTGTTTAGCCTCTACAGCCTTGAAAGAGATGACAGAAAAAAAATAAACTGAGCAGGAAATCAGAGTGTCTCTGAACAATGGGAAGTTAAATTTAAATAAAACATTTTGAAGGCAACTTATTCCATCTGTTTATATATCAATCCTAGAAAAATAATTAAGCAATTGTGCACCAGTAGAGGTATGGCATGGATAAGTATTTGTTGATTTCTTACCAGGATAACTTCATGCCATGTAGTATTGATTGCATATGACACTTCAGCAACTTGAAAGGAGGTTTCATACATGTTTGCTTCTCAGTGCTGTCAATGTAAAATATTACAATGGGTATTTTGATACTTAAAGGATTTGGACAAATTTACAGAAATGTTTCCTCATTTGTTAATAAATTGTCTCTGCTTGGAAAAGGAGCTAGAGCTCTTAGCATTTATCCTCCAAACCAATATTTTTATCTGTGTATTACTGACTGCTTTTAGTCATTTTAAGGGCTCAAGATGATATTATTATGATTATTTGTTTGTTCTTTTTGTCATACACTGAAAGTCCTCTTAGATTTAAGCTGCAAAGTTATTTCTAATGTGAGGCAGGCAGCTGGAATACATTACAGATAGTGATGTTGCCTAGGAGATTTATATATATATATATATATATATAATTATTATTATTTATTTCTTAGCAGACGCCCTTATCCAGGGCGACTTACAATTGTTACAAGATATCAAATTATTTTTTACATTCAATTACATTATTTTTTACACATTATTTTTACATACAATTACCCATTTATACAGCTGGGTTTTTACTGGAGCAATCTGGGTAAAGTACCTTGCTCAAGGATACAGCAGCAGTGTCCTCCACGGGGATTGAACCCACGACCCTCCGGTCAAGAGTCCAGAGCCCTAACCACTACTCCACACTGCTGCCCCACATATAGCGTGATATGTATTGTATTGGGTAATGTGTGGTTGTAGGGTGTAGTTTCTTCACTGCAGATATTAGTTGTCTTTTTGAACTTTTTCTATGAGTCATGGCCAGATGTTCTAGTACTTCAATACCACACTGACAGCTAGGAGTATACTAATTCCTGACTTCTTCTCTTCTTGTCATTTTGTGTTTCTTATTTAAATATTGATGCCCTTCAGTATATTGCAGATTCCATGTTTCAATCTGGTTATCCTGTTTCTAAAAGCTGCTTGATAGTTGATTTCTGTCTTTAACACCATGCAGTGCCGTTTCCTTGCTTAAAGAGCAGCTTGGTGTTGGAATCTGAATCAGTATTATCTCAGATATTGCATGCTTCTTCTTCTTTAGATTGTTTCGTTGTTGTTGAACATTGACATGCAAGACCCAAAAGCTGGAATGAATTAGGTTACAGATAACCATTTTTAAATGATTTTATTAGTAATTCTGAATAATTTTAACTCAAATATCGCAAACGAGAAATTACCCAAAAAATGAACATTTTTATATTTGCATGTGACAGAATAAAGGACATTTGATTTACAAATCAACATACATGCCATCACAATTTCCTACACTTGCTACACCAGTGTATCACCCCTTGTTACAACTTCTAAGGCAAGTAGATAGAAAAGAAGGCTATAGACTCTCTCTTCCTGTGGTATTTGTGCTTGTATTAATACAATACCCTGTCACTTACAAATTCTCTTCTTCAGCCATGTTAACATTTCCACCCTCCTGTCCTCGGGGATTGTCAGGTGAAAGGAAAGATGCTGGAGGGGGATCACAGTTAGAGTTCTTCACAGTTAGTCAACAGTCCCCTGGCCCTGGAGGCAGACTTCATTATTTGAAGGTCATTCTTATCACACTAGTGTCTGGAAATTTTGGAAATATAGCTGTCGTCAACAAGGTAAAAAAGCACCCCCCCACACACACACCCAACCCCAGTATCTATAGCAGTAAGCAATTAAAATGCTATATACTATAATGATTTGCTAGTATCTGTATTTACCAGAAGCAAAAGGTAAGTAGCCTCTTTGACAAATGTTGATAAATTAAAAAAAAAATGTAAATATTTTCCTCCAAAGGGTTGTGTGCAAAAGTATTTTACTGCAGAAATAGCCTTAATTTGTCGCAATAAAACGTAACTATATGAACATTTTAAAGATACTTAAAAAGGCAAGGGATAAAAACGTGCTGAGCTGTGGATTTGTTGCAGTGTATGTTGACATTTACCGTTCTTACTTCTAAATATCCCATCATAATGAGTGTGTTTGTAATCTACAATGCAAAGAAAACACAGAACAGTAGAGGAAATCCACGAATTTAAAACATACACAAGACACTAATAGTCATCAACACAGTGCATTATCAATAATTATATTAGCATATTAAGGATTCCAAATGATGTTATCCTGCTATAACAGGAAGGTCCAGTTTCGATAAACAAACATTGCAAAGAAAAGCACTGCTGTGAATGACTGAAATCAGACTGAGAGAAAGCAGCATATCATTACCTTGCTTTTAAGTTTAAATAAACCTATAACTCCTTACCTTGAGTTCCACCTACTCAGAAGAATGTTATCTCCTTAAACACTAGATCGCCCTGTAGTTATTGTTAAATTATAGATACAGTTTCCAAATGTCTCTTTTAAATTGCTCATGATAATACCAGTAATTGCAAATAAAATAAAAACATACATTTTTTATTTAAGAATAAAAACATTTGCATGGCGCTACAAGAAAACTCAGTTTAAACCCCAAATAAAAGCACACACTTCTCTTTAATAATGTAACGGAAGCTTGTTTTCCAAACAATGTCCCATCAGGATATATAAAAAGGGTTTACTGAATTCAAGGACCTCCTCATGTAAACTGTTCCTGACCAAAAACATTTATCCTGCATGTAAAGAATCCCAATGTATAAATGCCATCACTTCTTAAGAGTTACTTAACTGTATGTCCCTTGTAAAGTATAGGTGTCCCTTTAAAAGACCTAGACTCCAACGTATACTGAACTACATGTACGGTAGATGTCAGATAATGAGCCTGCCCCACAGAAAATAGACCTGACTATTCTGTTTAATTTGATAATGCACTTAGTCAATGGCTGTTTTTTTAGGTAGCAACACAAGTGAAGGTTTAACTCAGCAGACCAAGAGAAAGGTACAAAAAGAGGTGATTTCTAAAAAAAAAAGACAGCCGTACAAAAAAAGTGATGTTAAAAAAGACAAGACTGTTGGGACATTTTAGGGGTGAAACAGATTATCCCACACCCTGGAATGGTGGCATGTCAAGCCTTGGAGGCAATCCAGTAACAAAAAATAAATCAATAATAAAGCACTTTCAAAGAATTCATACACAGAGCATGACAAAGATTATTATTATTATTATTATTATTATTATTATTATTATTATTATTATTATTATTCAGTATTTCATTAACAGAGACATACGTTTAAAAAAAGACCAAAGGAATACAAACTATTTGTTAAAAAGTAAATATGTCCTTTGTTTAAAAGTCCCCAAGAACTTTAGGCTGCCCACTGTATTTCTCCAAACTTACCAACATGATGGTGATGTTATGGTAAGTATGTCTGAGTAAATAATAAGTATAGAATTCCAGCTATTGGAATAATCATGGAAATACCCTGGATTTCATGATCGTTAAAATCAGCACTTTCATAAGTAAAAAAGCATGAAGTAGTATTACTATAACAGTATATGAATATTAATCTTTGGCACAAAATGGTAAAGGGAAAATAAATAAAGATTACTGTATATAAATACATCAGTGGTGATAAGCTGTTTTAGATGTTTTATGGTCAATAAGACAGCATTTATGAGAAGTATTTAATGTTGCTCCAAGCTGTACGCCACTCTTAAAAATGTGCCAACGTTCTGTGTCTTGTCGCATTATAGTTCTATTAAACTAGTAGGTGTAACAATATTTTAATGAAAATAATACAATGCCCTTTCCTTCATAACAAGGCTCTACTCTTCAACAATCACCATTCCGGTTCCATGTGTAACCCAATTAGCTATTAATTGATGCACTTTAAAATTCATTAACTCCCGTTTGAAGCTAAGGCTATAATTAACTGTCGGCTTTGCCTCCCATTATCTGGGTTTGAGGTCCCGCTGCTAATTGAAAAGGGTGCATAGGTGAACTGGGTAATCAGTTACTCATCAGTGCCCCCTTCAGGAAAAGCTGTGTAGCAGTAAGGGTTAGTCAGTCTGAGGGAGCTCTCCTGGCTGTTCATTAATGCCATTGCCAAGACGTACCATGTCAGTTCTTACTGTTTTAAATGAGTAAAATGGCTATGGAGAATGCAATATTAAGCTACTGTGAACATTTCTGGGAGCAGTGAGCATATCTGTGTCTGTGTGGGGAGGAGGTGTACATCCTGCTGTGCTACTTGAAGTATTACTCAACAGAGTAAAAAAATCTAATAAAAAACACACTTCACTGACCAGCTAAATGCAGCTGAGTGGCTTATAGAGTAAAGTGCTGTTGTGATGTGTAGCCCACACCTTTTTTGTTTGTTATTATCTTGCAGTTTAACTTAAATCGATACAGATTATTAGTTTCTCTCACAATATTTAATTTTACAAAAAAACGTTAAAAACCTTGGGTTATATTAGACTTGAAGGTTCCTTTAAACACTTGTGTTGCTTCTTAGTTCTTTAACATTATAAAATGTAAGACTGATGTAACCGCTGTATCCCAGCACTGTGTCAGTGCTGTACTGTATTGTGTAGTCTGGGGTCGCTTGTCCATTCACAAATCAATCGTTTTAAGGAAAAGGTGCAAGCGAACACTGCATATTCACATAGGTGAACTATGAGAAACTCCCATAAACCTTTGTGGTCCAAGACCACCTAAAGGTGCAACAGTAAAGGACAATCAGCATACAGGTACGTAACAAAAAAAAACCACAATGGTGCTTGTTACAGATAGATCAACGAAAGAGTCTTTTGAGTTGTCAGAGCCAGCCAGCATCAAAGAACTAAATTAGGATAAAAACTCTTGAATGGCAATTTCGAGCTATTATAAATGGGAAGGCTGCCGCGGCGAAGTTTTGTCTCCTCAGCTGAGCAGCTTATTCCTGCAGTGATCATTAGGCACCCTGAACTCCGTGTTACCTGCTTGTGTTTCTTCTTTCTCTGCTAATGAGGTACAGGTGGAAACGAGGAGGAAACAGAATAAAAGCAATAAATATGAGTTGTTTAAATATGCAAACGCTGACCGCATAGTGTGTGGTTCAGCACAAAAGAATTTCCTGCTTCCTTCTGAAAGCGGTGACCCAAAAACTCTATCATTAGTAACAATAATTAAAGCTGCTACAAGAGTAAGTGAATGGATGAGTGCCACTAAAGGAACATTCTCATTAATTTATCACACACTTTCACTCGACTTCATTAGGACTTGTCTGCTGAAGGCCATTTAGGACTTTTGGAATGGCACTTTAGCTTCCAGTTTGAAGCTAACTTAGCAGAGAAATCTCCTTCAATACTCTTTTATAGCAAGGCTATTTTTATTATAACAATGTTCTCTTGATAATGACAATGGCTTCATTGTCCTTTTGTCAAATTTTGACAAAGTTTTCGAAACAACTGATTGCTTGATATGCTGGGTTTAATAATTCTGCAGGCAAAGGATTTGACATTAATCTAGTAATATATATCCTAGAGATGCTGTACAATCTTAAATGAAACAGGCACACACACTGCATATATTGTATGGAAATATACCCCAGTTCAACAGGTCCGTATAAACAATTGGGTTATATATGTCAACTAAATAGTGTTGTGTTTTCTTCATGTCACTGTGATGAAGTTGCTCTGGGTATTTGTCTGCAAACATGATGTGAAACAGTCCTGTTGAATGGCTGCATTATACTGTATCTGCACACAATGATACAGTTAGCCAGTGCCTTGTGCTTCAGAATCAATTTAGCATGCCTCTGAAATTGTTCCAAAGCCGTGCTTTTTTTTTCAAGATGTTATTTAGTTACACTGTTTGAAGTTAAAATCGGGATTTCTGGAAGTCTAGTGTTACAAGATAGCATGCTGGTATCTCCTACCTTCAAATAAGTATCAAGTTCAATTGTGAACTGCATTTAACAGAGATACTATACGAGCCTGACATCATATGTCTGGATATTTAAAGAGCTCGCCCCATTTACACATTTAACCAAATCTTGAACAAAATTGTATTCACATATGATAAAAGCTGTAATGATCATATCATTCCATTATTATTTTTAGTAGAAAAGTTACATTTCCTTCTCCTAGCTTCAGCATCACTGAGGACTAGAATATAACTATGAAATGAAATGAACATGCCCAGTATATATATATTAGTTGCATGCTAGAATATGTATGCTGGTCCCCTCAGCAGTGTATACCTCCAGTGCCACTTATAATAACAGAGTTCTCTACTTCTTTATTAAATTGTGACATTCTACTAGACACATGCACCTCACTGCTCCTGATACGACAATGGCTTAAACACGCTGAAACGATTAATGCTGTAAACTAGCACAAAAATATCAAAGCTAATACCTTCTTAAAAATACATCTCTTGCATTACATGTACTCAAGGCTATTTATTTTTCAGTAAGACAGCATTGAAAAAGTGGACTGTTCCTTGGATTCAGGTGCGTTAGCATGAATGTAACTGTGCCATTCTCATCTGCTGTCAGTGTCCAGGAAACTGCATGTAAAAAAAAATCAAACTTCTTCCTGGTCTTTACTTCTTGTGTGTTTGGTAACATTGCCACAGCACAGTATGTGGAGGAACAAGCTCTGCTTAATATCAATCACATTTATCAGCCGTGCAACTGATTTTCACCTCATTTAATGCCACTTTAAACTGTGTGCATGCCTACTGACACTTTTTTATTGTGCCGTACACTACATCATCATCACTTTTCTAACATGCAGAAACAGCTGGCTGTGCAGCGTCGGGCATCTGCTCCAACTTCGCTGTTTAGTTTTGTAAGCATGCAAATTAAAATGGAAAAGTCTTGACAACATAAATCAGTTAGTAATTTAATAAATCAGATGTGGATTTCAGTTAAGTCAAAAGAAATACAAAGAAATTTGGATGAAATATCTCAAGTGTGTGTTTTTATTTTTCTCATGAAGTCATATTTTCTCTGCAACTCGGACACAAAGGGTTTTCAAAATTTAATTTTCAATAAGGTTACGGGGAAGAAGCATTACACATGTGTGTTTCAGGATGTTCTCTGTTCAATCAGGCAGCCACATCCCATTGACTATCTGCACCACACATCAAAGTGACCTGAATGTCTTCCTCGTGAAATGTCTTCCGCATAAAGACATTTCACACCTGAAAGAAATAGAAAGACCAACCAATATTTACAATACAGCCTATGCTGCCTGAATTATGGGATGCCTTGTATTATATGTATTTAATTGGCAGAAGTAATTGCAAACATGCTGTAGCGGGTGTTCTGTTAATTTATTCACAAATATTGTAGGCAGTTGCAGTGAGTGGTGGCGCCACTAGGGTACCAACAATGGTAGTCCCTAGTCTTGAACATACATATACACAAGTGGACATGAAAATAAATACAAAACAAAAACACTGTTAAAAAACAACTAATAGGGGGCTCCCGAGTGGGCGCATCCAGTAAATGAGCGCTCCACGTGGAGGTAGGATGTGCCCTATAGTCTGGACGTCGCATGTTTGAGTCAGGCTATTCCTTTGCCGACCGAGGACGGGGAGCTTCCAGGGGCGACACTCAATTGGCGGCGCCGCCCAGGGGGAAGGAGGTTAGGTTGGCCAGGGTGTCCTCGGATCACTGCGCACCAGCGACCCCGTGGTTTGCCGGGCGCCTGCGGGGTTTGCCTGTAAGCTGCCTGTAAGCTGCCTGAGAGCTGCGTTGTCCTCCGGCCCGGCTGTAGTTCTTGGGTGGCTGCATGGTGAGTCCGCCAGTGTGAAAAAAAGCACACGCTTCCTGAGCCTAAAAAATAACTGGCCTTTCCAAATTGGGGAGAAAATAATAAACAAAAGGTGGCCAAGCTCGGGCGGCGCTTCTCCTGCTACACAGGGAGGTCCCTTTAGGAACCTTCTTTCTAATCCAAGCTAAATAAATACAGTGGCATTCAAATTCCTCTAAATGAATCCCTATGTTTGAAGTATCAGTTATCCCAGTCTAAATCATTTGTAGCTCACCTGGTTCCACACACAGTCGTGAGGTTTTCTTCCCATTCACCTCAGGCCTTGCAGAAGAAATAACAAAACAAAAGAACAAAGGGCATGTGACCAGGGTGCAGTGATAATCAGTTTGCACATCAAGTTTCAATTAGGCAGGAAGGAAGTCTAGCCTCCCAGCCCTGTCATATCCAGCACACACTCATTTGTGAAAATGATACATGTGTATTTATAAATCATACAAAATACATTTACAAAACCACACAAATATACATTATTCACAAAGGGCAGGCCTCAGCACTGCCACATATACTCACTTAGGTTGTGGAAACTTGGAACAAAAGAAAATCAAAACAATTTGAACGATTACATTTACAATGATCATCTTTTTTTCTTACATTTTCAGTTTTGTAAAGTCTTTTGCCGCTCGCTATGAAGACAATAAGGTGTTTTTATTATTTATAAACTCATTTAAAAATAAATATGTCTTTGCTAAAGTACAAAATGTTCTGATTAATTCAGTAATTACATTTTAGACCTTTTTTCCACCAAGCACATTTTTTTTCTAGTTTGCATCACAGTACCATCTGCCAAAAATATGTTTCGAGCACAAGCAATCCTGAGCGAGGCCAACACCTTTGGATTATCTCATATATTAAATACCAGACAGAAACAACATTACTGCGACACAAAGTCTGAATCTAAAAGATATGTCAAGCTATGTATTAAGTTGATAATATCTGGCAGGAGGAAATTTAATGTCAATACTTGTCAAAAAGTAATTAAAGTTCCATAAAAAAAAAAAACTTGAGGTCATTGCATTAAACACATTTTTTTTTCAAAATTCCGTTCGTCAGTTTTAAAACAGAATAGACTAGAATTACTGTAAGTGTTCTAAATACCCCAGTACTTTATTATACTTTAAAGATATAACATTTTCATTGACTTCAGCTTTTTTTTTTTTAAAGGACCTGATTTTATTATAAATTCAGCACATCATTAATTTAAAATGAATATGCGAATTGAAAAAGTCATGTGGTATATAATTGAAAATACATCAATTTTCTAGGTAGTTACAGTTGTCACAGCAGCAATTATGACACCACTTGCAAATGTAAAAAGCTATAAAGATTAAAACATAGCAAGTATGAAATTAAACATAAATGAATGAATTTAATCGCATCCAAATACTGAACTCATGGTGTGCTTAGCAAGCATACCACATATTTTTATAGGACTGTGTACAAGCCTGGCTTCTTAACTGAAAACAAGCGTCTATATTATTTGAAATACTTCAACTGCTCAAAATGATAGCAGTAACAATGTATGGAAAATGTAATTATGATATAGATTTGATATTCAATGTGGAATCCTACAGCAATCCCAAGGCTGGGTAGCAAGATATCGTTGCTGAAATTAAATCTAAAGTGTCAATTTCCTCTGAATCTGGGTTCCTTCATACAGTATGTATCTTCAAGCATATAGATTTGGGCCCAACTTCTGGGTTCAACACCCTGATAATAAAGCATGTCTAAAGCACAGATTCCACAGCAAATTAGATAAGGATTAGATTGGCACAGGCGTCATTGCCCTTCAATGTAAGCTGATCATGCGTTCAGAGCCCCTACCCTGTGCTTTTCGGTCACCAACAAGTCTACTCTGAGAATGAAACCAGCATACCATACAAGGCGCACCACCTGTTACACCTCAACAGTAGCCAGAACTGCAGCCAACCAATTGGTATGATCTAACAAATAAATCAGTAACTTAAAACGAAAAACATGCTCTTTACAAACCCTCAACAATTTATAAGAGATAATGATCAACATCATGGAGGCTCTGGACTTATAATATCATTACATAAACATCTAGAAATGTATCTTCTGTGTTTTTTGCAACTTGAATCATCATTTGGAGGCTGCTGTAAACTTCTACAGCAGGTCCCCTTTATAAATATATATACGATAGACACATTTGCTTATAATAGTACATGAGATCATTTAAAGTTGACTGAAGTATCTAACAAAAAATAAACTCATATTTACTATATGATTTTTATTAAACAGTACTGCTTATGTCTGTGAAAATATGACATCTACAATATGATCTGCAGCCTACTCCCCAAGAGATATATTAAATAAATCACTATACACAAGCCAAGCCTTATTCTTCTCTATAAAGCCAAACCATTCTAGGATCACATCCAATTCAGAGTGTCTAAGGAGTTAATTATCCCTGTCATGGCAATAAGGAGATATAGTGTTAAATCCTGGATTTAGTTATTTAAAATGCAGAGTGTAATGGCACTGGGTTGAAATAACCATTTCATCTGCCTACATTACTCTAAAATTAATGAATAATGAAGCAGTGCCCTTCACATCTCTTCCTTTCCATTCAAATATATTGATCAGATGACATTTATTTAAGTTTGGGATAATGTTAATTTCAAGATAATTATTCAATATACTTTTGTCACTGTTGATATGCTTCAATGTCACCCAGGGTGCCAGGGATGATATACTGTTATCTGACAGTGCTGGACAGGGCCCTGGAAATGATACCAATATCTCTCCTTGAAAATGTCCATATGTGGGGGTGAAAGGGTGAACAGTTGTAACAAGAGATGAATTGTTCACCGAACGAACCAACGGCTTCAGGTTCTCAGGTGGAAAACTAAAGAATTAGCAACATTGCGAGGCAAATTTCACGTTGTTGTGAAATTGCTGAGTCTTTAAATGCAAAAACTGTAGTCCATGGAAACACTTGTTTGAAAGCTATTTAATGTTGCACACAATGTGAGAGTCTCATATTCATCATACTGTATGAAAGACAAAAGAAAGTTGAAAATGATATGTATTGTATAAATAATTTTATTTTATTATTTTTTTAACCCACGAGCGATGATTAAGGCTTTACGGTCTTGACGGACCTTCTGATTTCTGTGAAATTAACCCATTGCTGTGTAATTAGTTCCCTGTGAAAATTACCATTTCTGAAATAATATTTTTATCATAAAATAAATACAACAGCCATTATTGATGCAGTATCACTGCATTTAGGAACCCAAACGGCAGTTTAGTTTGCTTCGGTAAATGATTGAACACACTGCATAGAGCTGCTGCGATTTCTTAAATGTCTTCAACAAAAAAGACACCAGATGCATCAAAAGATTGAAATATTTTCTAAAGGCGCTCTGTCAGTACAAGAAGGGGCCATTTCACGTGTCTCTTGTTATTTTACATGTATTTATGTTTTTATTTTGTTTGATAATTCACTGATGGTGAAAATAGAATGTATTAAAAGGTGGACATAAAAAAAAACAAAATATTCTATAGCATTTACTCTTTTCAGGTAAGCATTTAAATATTTAGAAAAAATTTGTTGTATAATACT
>JAHFZB010000157.1:71438-120733 GCA_036884735.1 Huso huso
AAAATGGATATTAAAAGAAACATTTGAGGTCATTTGAAGATATTATGAAGTGGGAACATTAAAGATCTGACCCAAAACAAGAGGGAATTAAATGAAAAAAAGGTTATTCTCCAGGCTTAGGGGAACCGCAGTGCATTAATAGACTGTAAGTGCTCGTGCGATGGCACAGGACCCATGGCAGCTGTTTGTTCAATGTTTCATGCTCTCAGCCACATCTGCTCCAAATGAGAGTTAATATTGCAGTGGCCTCCACTCAGGATTGGTTCTGTCAGCTTTGCTGAGTGTCACTCGAGTCCCAGTCACTCTGTGAAAGAAAACCCAACTGTTTTCTATTTCTGAAGCCCTTGAAGTGTCTTTCTGTAGTTCAGTGGTTAAGGCACTCGCTTGGAGATTGTGTGGTTACTGGTTCAAGCCCATTTGGAAACAGGACTTTTAAACTGCTAAACCAATCAGCAGTCCATGTCTCTAATAACAGCAGTGTGTGTGTGTGTGCCTGCAAGTAACGTGCAACCACTCCTCTTTCATTTTGCAATGTATAACTTGTTATAGATTCTAAGAAGAATTGTTTTGTTTTCAACTATTAAAGGGTTTTAAGGTTTTAAAAAGAGACAAGAGATGAGTGAAGTAAAAAGGAACATTATGTACGGCTAGTTTCACAGACCCTGATTAGCATCTTGGATTACATGTTAATTTAGGTAAGGTAATTCAAGAACAGAGGTAATTCAAGAACAGAGATTTCAACTTCATATTAATATTTTTGGTAGTTAGATTTATGATTTAAAAGTCAGGGTCAGAATATCAAATCAAGGTACCCTATCCAATATTTAATAATTCAAAATAATAAATGAGGTCACTTATTTGTTTGTTCAGTGGAGGCAGTAGTTAAATAAGTCAATTCCACCTTTTTTTGTATTTCAACTGAGGGTTGGGGTTCATATCAGACCAGAAGCCAAATAAACAATACTTTTTTGGTTAGTTAGAAAATAAAAAGGTTTTTACGCCAAAATGATTTAACACAAAAAGACAAAAATAAAAGAAAAACATAGTCTTTTTTCTTTTTTTCACGAACACCCCCCCAAACAAGCAGAATATCAAATCAAGGTACCCTATCCAATATTTAATAATTCAAAATAATATTAAATGGCCCTGTGGAAATACAGGTCACATATTTGTTTAGTCCAGTCAACTGTATAAATGGGTAATTGTATGTAAAAATAAGTGGTAGTCAAGAGTTGGATAAGGGCTGATAATTAAAAAGTCTTACAGATCAAATCAAATAGTGGCTACAAACCTTTCTTTATTATACCTTGACATCACTTCCACCCTTTTTGAATGGTAAAAATAAACACTAAAAACAAAAAAATCCAGTTTGGGTTGTTTCATCACTAGGGCTCTATTTTTTTCTTGGTAAAAGTGGCTTATTCCACTGCATTTCATGGTCTAAAAATAGATATTTCAAGTTATTTCACGATTAAACATAATATTTATTAAAGAAGAAAAAAAGTGTTGTCACATTCAAAATTGATCATTTTCTCTAGAGTTATTATACAACAAATTTTTCTAAATATTTAAATGCTTACCTGAAAAAGAGTAAATGCTATAGAATATTTTGTTTTTTATGTCCACCTTTTTAATACATTCTATTTTCACCATCAGTGAATTATCAAACAAAATAAAAACATAAATACATGTAAAAATAACAAGAGACACGTGAAATGGCCCCTTCTTGTACTGGACAGAGCGCTCTTTAGCAGAAATATTTCAATCTTTGATGCATCTGGTGTCTTTTTTGTTGAAGACATTTAAGAAATCGTGCAGCTCTATGCAGTGTGTTCAATCATTTACCGGAAGCAAACTAAACCGGCTGCCAGGTTCCTAAATGCAGTGATACTGCATCAATAATGGCTGTTGTATTTATTTTAAGTGATAAAAAATATTATTTCAGAAATGGTAATTTTCACAGGGAACTAATTACACAGCAATGGGTTAATTTCACAGAAATCAGGAAGTCCGTCATGACCGTAAAGCCTTAATCATCACTCGTGGGTTAAAAAAATAATAAAATAAAATTATTTGTACAATACATATCATTTTCAACTTTCTCTTTTGTCTTTCATACAGTATGCTGAATATGAGACTCTCACATTGTGTGTGCAACATTAAATAGCTTCAAACAAGTGTTTCCATGGACTACAAAGTTTTGCATTTAAAGACTCAGCAATTTCACAACACGTAAATTTGCCTCGCAATGTTGCTAATTCTTTAGTTTTCCACCTGAGAACCTGAAGCCGTTGGTTCGTTCGGTGAACAATTCATCTCTTGTTACAATCGTTCACCCCTTCACCCCACATATGGACATTTTCAAGGAGAGATATTGCATTCATTTCCAGGGCCCTGTCCAGCACTGTCAGATAACAGTATATTCATCCCTGGCACCCTGGGTGACATTGAAGCATATCAACAGTGACAAAAGTATATTGAATAATTATCTTGAAATTAATACATTATCCCAAACTTAAATAAATGTCATCTGATCAATATATCTTGGAATGGAAAGGGAAGAGATGTGAAGGGCACTGCTTCATTATTCATTAATTTTAGAGTAATGTAGGCAGATGAAATGGTTATTTCAACCCAGTGCCATTACACTCCCCGGCATTTTAAATAACTAAATCCAGGATTTAACACTATATCTCCTTATTGCCATGACAGGGATAATTAACTCCTTAGACACTCTGTGGAATTGGATGTCGATCCTAGAATGGTTTGGCTTTATAGAGAAGAATAAGGCTTGGCTTGTGTATAGTGATTTATTTAATATATCTCTTGGGGAGTAGGCTGCAGATCATATTGTAGATGTCATATTTTCACAGACATAAGCAGTACTGTTTAATAAAAATCATATAGTAAATATGAGTTTATTTTTTGTTAGATACTTCAGTCAACTTTTAAATGGATCTGCGTGGCTATTATAAGCAAATGTGTCTATCATATATATTTATAAAGGGGACCTGCTGTAGAAGTTTACAGCAGCCTCCAAATGATGATTCAAGTTGCAAAAACACAGAAGATACATTTCTAGATGTTTATGTAATGATATTATAAGTCCAGAGCCTCCATGATGTTGATCATTATCTCTTATAAATTGTTGAGGGTTTGTAAAGAGCATGTTTTTCGTTTTAAGTTACTGATTTATTTGTTAGGATCATACCAATTGGTTGGCTGCAGTTCTTGGCTACTGTTGAGGTGTAACAGGTGGTGTTGCCTTGTAAGGTATGCTGGTTTCATTCTCAGAGTAGACTTGTTGGTGACCGAAAAGCACAGGGTAGGGCTCTGAATGCATGATCAGCTTACATAGAAGGGCAATGACGCCTGTGCCAATCTAATCCTTATCTAATTTGCTGTGGAATCTGTGCTTTAGACATGCTTTATTATCAGGGTGCTGAACCCAGAAGCTGGGCTCCAAATCTATATGCTTGAAGATACATACTGTATGAAGGAACCCAGATTCAGAGGAAATTGACACTTTAGATTTAATTTCAGCAACGATATCTTGCTACCCAGCCTTGGGATCGCTGTAGGGGATTCCACATTGGAATATCAAATCTATATCACAATTACATTTTCCATACATTGTTACTGCTATCATTTTGAGCAGTTGAAGTATTTCAAATAATATAGACGCTTGTTTTCAGTTAAGAAGCCAGGCTTGTACACAGTCCTATAAAAATATGTGGCATGCTTGCTATGCCACACCATGAGTTCAGTATTTGGATGCCGATTAAATTCATTCATTTATGTTTAATTTCATACTTGCTATGTTTTAATCTTTATAGCTTTTACATTTGCAAGTGGTGTCATAATTGCTGCTGTGACAACTGTAACTACCTAGAAAATTGATGTATTTTCAATTATATACCACATGACTTTTTCACTCCGCATATTCATTTTAAATTAATGATGTGCTGAATTTATAATAAAATCAGGTCCTTTAAAAAAAAAAGCTGAAGTCAATGAAAAATGTTATATCTTTAAAGTATAATAAAGTACTGGGGTATTTAGAACACTTTACAGTAATTCTAGTCTATTCTGTTTTAAAACTGACGAACGGAATTTTGAAAAATGTGTTTAATGCAATGACCTCAAGTTTTTTCTTTTTATGGAACTTTTAATTACTTTTTGACAAGTATTGACATTAAATTTCCTCCTGCCAGATATTATCAACTTAATACATAGCTTGGACATATCTTTAGATTCAGACTCTTGTATGTCGCAGTAATGTTGTTTCTGTCTGGTATTTCTAATATATGAGATAATCCAAAGGTGTTGGCCTACGTTCAGGATTGCTTGTGCTCGAAACATATTTTTGGCAGATGGTACTGCTGATGCAAACTAGAAAAAAAATGTGCTTGGTGGAAAAAAGGTCTAAAATGTAATTACTGAATTAATCAGAACATTTTGTACTTTAGCAAAGACATATTTATTTTTAAATGAGTTTATAAATAATAAAAACACCTTATTGTCTTCATAGCGGAGCGGCAAAAGACTTTACAAAACTACGAAAAATGTAAGAAAAAAGATGATCATTGTAAATGTAATTGTTCAAATTGTTTCTTGATTTTCTTTTGTTCCAAGTTTCCACAACTCTAAGTGAGTGGGCATGTGTGGCAGTGCTGAGGCCTGCCCTTGTGAATAATGTATATTTGGTGTGGTTTTGTAAATGTATTTTGTATGATTTATAAATACACATGTATCATTTTCACAAATGAGTGTGTGCTGGATATGACAGGGCTGGGAGGCTAGACTTCCCTTCCTGCCTAATTGAAACTTGATGTGCAAACTGATTATCACTGCACCCTGGTCACATGCCCTTTGTTCTTTTGTTTTGTTATTTCTTCTGCAAGGCCTGGAGGTGAATGGGAAGAAACCTCACGACTGTGTGTGGAACCAGGGTGAGCTACAAATGATTTAGACTGGGATAACTGATACTTCAAACATAGGGATTCATTTAGGGGAATTTGAATGCCACTGTATTTATTTAGCTTGGATTAGAAAGAAGGTTCCTGGGGCGGGACCTCCCTGTGTAGCAGGAGTAGCGCTCGGCCTGAGCTTGGCCACCTTTTGTTTATTATTTTCTCCCCAATTTGGAACGGCCAGTTATTTTTAGGCTCAGGAAGCGTGTGCTTTTTTTCACACTGCGGACTCACCATGCAGCCACCCAAGAACTACAGCGTCGGAGGACAACGCAGCTCTCAGGCAGCTTACAGGCAGCTTACAGGCAACCCCGCAGGCGCCCGGCCAAACTACGGGGGTCGCTGGTGCGCAGTGATCCGAGGACACCCTGGCCAACCTAACCCTCCCTCCCCCCGGGCGGTGCTCGGCCAATTGAGTGCCGCCCCCTGGAAGCTCCCGTCCTCGGTCGGCAAAGGAATAGCCTGGACTCAAACATGCGACGTCCAGACTATAGGGCACATCCTACACTCCACGTGGAGCGCCTTTACTGGATGCGCCACTCGGGAGCCCCCCTATTAGTTGTTTTTTTAACAGTGTTTTTGTTTTGTATTTATTTTCATGTCCACTTGTGTATATGTATGTTCGCACTAGGACTACCATTGTTGGTACCCTAGTGGCGGCCACCACTCACTGCAACTGCCTACAATATTTGTGAATAAATTAACAGAACACCCGCTACAGCATGTTTGCAATTACTTCTGCCAATTAAATACATATAATACAAGGCATCCCATAATTCAGGCATCATAGGCTGTATTGTAAATATTGGTTGGTCTTTCTATTTCTTTCAGGTGTGAAATGTCTTTATGCAAAGAGGAAGACATTCAGGTCACTTTGATGTGTGGTGCAGATAGTCAATGGGATGTGGCTGCCTGATTGAACAGAGAACATCCTGAAACACACATGTGTAATGCTTCTTCCCGTAACCTTATTGAAAATTAAATTTTGAAAACCCTTTGTGTCCGAGTTGCAGAGAAAATATGACTTCATGAGAAAAATAAAAACACACACTTGAGATATTTCATCCAAATTTCTTTGTATTTCTTTTGACTTAACTGAAATCCACATCTGATTTATTAAATTACTAACTGATTTATGTTGTCAAGACTTTTCCATTTTAATTTGCATGCTTACAAAACTAAACAGTGAAGTTGGAGCAGATGCCCCGACGCTGCACAGCCAGCTGTTTCTGCATGTTAGAAAAGTGATGATGATGTAGTGTACGGTACAATAAAAGTGTCAGTAGGCATGCACACAGTTTAAAGTGGCATTAAATGAGGTGAAAATCAGTTGCACGGCTGATAAATGTGATTGATATTAAGCAGAGCTTGTTCCTCCACATACTGTGCTGTGGCAATGTTACCAAACACACAAGAAGTAAAGACCAGGAAGAAGTTTGATTTTTTTTACATGCAGTTTCTGACACTGACAGCAGATGAGAATGGCGACAGTTACATTCATGCGTTAACGCACCTGAATCCAAGGAACAGTCCACTTTTTCAATGCTGTCTTACTGAAAATAAATAGCCTTGAGTACATGCAATGCAAGAGATGTATTTTTAAGAAGGTATTAGCTTTGATATTTTGTGCTAGTTTACAGCATTAATCGTTTCAGCGTGTTTGCGTCATTGTCGTATCAGGAGCAGTGAGGTGCATGTGTCTAGTAGAATGTCACAATTTAATAAAGAAGTAGAGAACTCTGTTATTATAAGTGGCACTGGAGGTATACACTGCTGAGGGGACCAGCATACATATTCTAGCATGCAACTAATATATATATACTGGGCATGTTCATTTCATTTCATAGTTATATTCTAGTCCTCAGTGATGCTGAAGCTAGGAGAAGGAAATGTAACTTTTCTACTAAAAATAATAATGGAATGATATGATCATTACAGCTTTTATCATATGTGAATACAATTTTGTTCAAGATTTGGTTAAATGTGTAAATGGGGCGAGCTCTTTAAATATCCAGACATATGATGTCAGGCTCGTACAGTATCTCTGTTAAATGCAGTTCACAATTGAACTTGATACTTATTTGAAGGTAGGAGATACCAGCATGCTATCTTGTAACACTCAGACTTCCAGAAATCCCGATTTTAACTTCAAACAGTGTAACTAAATAACATCTTGAAAAAGCACGGCTTTGGAACAATTTCAGAGGCATGCTAAATTGATTCTGAAGCACAAGGCACTGGCTAACTGTATCATTGTGTGCAGATACAGTATAATGCAGCCATTCAACAGGACTGTTTCACATCATGTTTGCAGACAAATACTCCAGAGCAACTTCATCACAGTGACATGAAGAAAACACAACACTATTTAGTTGACATATATAACCCAATTGTTTATATGGACCTGTTGAACTGGGGTATATTTCCCATACAATATATGCAGTGTGTGTGCCTGTTTCATTTAAGATTGTACAGTATCTCTCTAGGATATATATTACTAGATTAATGTCAAATCCTTTGCCTGCAGAATTATTAAACCCAGCATATCAAGCAATCAGCTTGCTTCGGAAACTTTGTCAAAATTTGACAAAAAGGACAATGAAGCCATTGTCATTATCAAGAGAACATTGTTATAATAAAAATAGCCTTGCTATAAAAGAGTATTGAAGGAGATTTCTCTGCTAAGTTAGCTTCAAACTGGAAGCTAAAGTGCCATTCCAAAAGTCCTAAATGGCCTTCAGCAGACAAGTCCTAATGAAGTCGAGTGAAAGTGTGTGATAAATTAATGAGAATGTTCCTTTTAGTGGCACTCATCCATTCACTTACTCTTGTAGCAGCTTTAATTATTGTTACTAATGATAGAGTTTTTGGGTCACCGCTTTCAGAAGGAAGCAGGAAACTTCTTTTGTGCTGAACCACACACTATGCGGTCAGCGTTTGCATATTTAAACAACTCATATTTATTGCTTTTATTCTGTTTCCTCCTCGTTTCCACCTGTACCTCATTAGCAGAGAAAGAAGAAACACAAGCAGGTAACATGGAGTTCAGGGTGCCTAATGATCACTCGCAGGAATAAGCTGCTCAGCTGAGGAGACAAAACTTCTGCTGCGGCAGCCTTCCCATTTATAATAGCTCGAAATTGCCATTCAAGAGTTTTTATCCTAATTTAGTTCTTTGATGCTGGGCTGGCTCTGACAACTCAAAAGACTCTTTCGTTGATCTATCTGTAACAAGCACCATTGTGTTTTTTTTTTGTTACGTACCTGTATGCTGATTGTCCTTTACTGTTGCACCTTTAGGTGGTCTTGGACCACAAAGGTTTATGGGAGTTTCTCATAGTTCACCTATGTGAATATGCAGTGTTCGTTTGCACCTTTTCCTTAAAACGATTGATTTGTGAATGGACAAGCGACCCCAGACTACAATACAGTACAGCACTGACACAGTGCTGGGATACAGCGTTTACATCAGTCTTACATTTTATAATGTTAAAGAACTAAGAAGCAACACAAGTGTTTAAAGGAACCTTCAAGTCTAATATAACCCAAGGTTTTTAACGTTTTTTTTGTAAAATTAAATATTGTGTGAGAGAAACTAATAATCTGTATCGATTTGGGTTAAACTGCAAGATAATAACAAACAAAAAAGGTGTGGGCTACACATCACAACAGCACTTTACTCTATAAGCCACTCAGCTGCATTTAGCTGGTGAGTAATACTTCAAGTAGCACAGCAGGATGTACACCTCCTCCCCACACAGACACAGATATGCTCACTGCTCCCAGAAATGTTCACAGTAGCTTAATATTGCATTCTCCATAGCCATTTTACTCATTTAAAACAGTAAGAACTGACATGGTACGTCTTGGCAATGGCATTAATGAACAGCCAGGAGAGCTCCCTTGTGACTGACTAACCCTTACTGCTACACAGCTTTCCTGAAGGGGGCACTGATGAGTAACTGATTACCCAGTTCACCTAAGTGCACCCTTTTCAATTAGCAGCGGGACCTCAAACCCAGATAATGGGAGGCAAAGCCGACAGTTAATTATAGCCTTAGCTTCAAACGGGGAGTTAATGAATTTTAAAGTGCATCAATTAATAGCTAATTGGGTTACACACATGGAACTCGAATGGTGATTGTTGAAGAGTAGAGCCTTGTTATGAAGGAAAGGCATTGCATTATTTTCATTAAAATATTGTTACACCTACTAGTTTAATAGAACTATAATGCGACAAGACACAGAACGTTGGCACATTTTTAAGAGTGGCGTACAGCTTGGAGCAACATTAAATACTTCTCATAAATGCTGTCTTATTGACCATAAAACATCTAAAACAGCTTATCACCACTGATGTATTTATATACAGTAATCTTTATTTATTTTCCCTTTACCATTTTGTGCCAAAGATTAATATTCATATACTGTTATAGTAATACTACTTCATGCTTTTTTACTTATGAAAGTGCTGATTTTAACAATCATGAAATCTAGGGTATTTCCATGATTATTCCAATAGCTGGAATTCTATACTTATTATTTACTCAGACATACTTACCATAACATCACCATCATGTTGGTAAGTTTGGAGAAATACAGTGGGCAGCCTAAAGTTCTTGGGGACTTTTAAACAAAGGACATATTTACTTTTTAACAAATAGTTTGTATTCCTTTGGTCTTTTTTTAAACGTATGTCTCTGTTAATGAAATACTGAATAATAATAATAATAATAATAATAATAATAATAATAATAATAATAATAATAATAATAATCTTTGTCATGCTCTGTGTATGAATTCTTTGAAAGTGCTTTATTATTGATTTTTTTTGTTACTGGATTGCCTCCAAGGCTTGACATGCCACCATTCCAGGGTGTGGGATAATCTGTTTCACCCCTAAAATGTCCCAACAGTCTTGTCTTTTTTAACATCACTTTTTTTGTACGGCTGTCTTTTTTTTTTAGAAATCACCTCTTTTTGTACCTTTCTCTTGGTCTGCTGAGTTAAACCTTCACTTGTGTTGCTACCTAAAAAAACAGCCATTGACTAAGTGCATTATCAAATTAAACAGAATAGTCAGGTCTATTTTCTGTGGGGCAGGCTCATTATCTGACATCTACCGTACATGTAGTTCAGTATACGTTGGAGTCTAGGTCTTTTAAAGGGACACCTATACTTTACAAGGGACATACAGTTAAGTAACTCTTAAGAAGTGATGGCATTTATACATTGGGATTCTTTACACATGCAGGATAAATGTTTTTGGTCAGGAACAGTTTACATGAGGAGGTCATGAATTCAGTAAACCCTTTTTATATATCCTGATGGGACATTGTTTGGAAAACAAGCTTCCGTTACATTATTAAAGAGAAGTGTGTGCTTTTATTTGGGGTTTAAACTGAGTTTTCTTGTAGCGCCGTGCAAATGTTTTGTATTCTTAAAATAAAAAATGTATGTTTTTTATTTTATTTGCAATTACTGGTGTTATCATGAGCAATTTAAAAAGAGACACTTGGAAACTGTATCTATAATTTAACAATAACTACAGGGCGCATCTAGTGTTTAAGGAGATAACATTCTTCTGAGTAGGTGGAACTCAAGGTAAGGAGTTATAGGTTTATTTAAACTTAAAAGCAAGGTAATGATATGCTGCTTTCTCTCCAGTCTGATTTCAGTCATTCACAGCAGTGCTTTTCTTTGCAATGTTTGTTTATCGAAACTGGACCTTCCTGTTATAGCAGGATAACATCATTTGGAATCCTTAATATGCTAATATAATTATTGATAATGCACTGTGTTGGATGACTATTAGTGTCTTGTGTATGTTTTAAATTCGTGGATTTCCTCTACTGTTCTGTGTTTTCTTTGCATTGTAGATTACAAACACACTCATTATGATGGGATATTTAGAAGTAAGAACGGTAAATGTCAACATACACTGCAACAAATCCACAGCTCAGCACGTTTTTATCCCTTGCCTTTTTAAGTATCTTTAAAATGTTCATATAGTTACGTTTTATTGCGACAAATTAAGGCTATTTCTGCAGTAAAATACTTTTGCACACAACCCTGTGGAGGAAAATATTTACATTTTTTTTAAAATTTATCAACATTTGTCAAAGAGGCTACTTACCTTTTGCTTCTGGTAAATACAGATACTAGCAAATCATTATAGTATATAGCATTTTAATTGCTTACTGCTATAGATACTGGGGTTGGGTGTGTGTGTGGGGGGTGCCTTTTTACCTTGTTGACGACAGCTATATTTCCAAAATTTCCAGACACTAGTGTGATAAGAATGACCTTCAAATAATGAAGTCTGCCTCCAGGGCCAGGGGACTGTTGACTAACTGTGAAGAACTCTAACTGTGATCCCCCTCCAGCATCTTTCCTTTCACCTGACAATCCCCGAGGACAGGAGGGTGGAAATGTTAACATGGCTGAAGAAGAGAATTTGTAAGTGACAGGGTATTGTATTAATACAAGCACAAATACCACAGGAAGAGAGAGTCTATAGCCTTCTTTTCTATCTACTTGCCTTAGAAGTTGTAACAAGGGGTGATACACTGGTGTAGCAAGTGTAGGAAATTGTGATGGCATGTATGTTGATTTGTAAATCAAATGTCCTTTATTCTGTCACATGCAAATATAAAAATGTTCATTTTTTGGGTAATTTCTCATATTAATAATACAAGTCGTTTGCGATATTTGAGTTAAAATTATTCAGAATTACTAATAAAATCATTTAAAAATGGTTATCTGTAACCTAATTCATTCCAGCTTTTGGGTCTTGCATGTCAATGTTCAACAACAACGAAACAATCTAAAGAAGAAGAAGCATGCAATATCTGAGATAATATTGATTCAGATTCCAACACCAAGCTGCTCTTTAAGCAAGGAAACGGCACTGCATGGTGTTAAAGACAGAAATCAACTATCAAGCAGCTTTTAGAAACAGGATAACCAGATTGAAACATGGAATCTGCAATATACTGAAGGGCATCAATATTTAAATAAGAAACACAAAATGACAAGAAGAGAAGTCAGGAATTAGTATACTCCTAGCTGTCAGTGTGGTATTGAAGTACTAGAACATCTGGCCATGACTCATAGAAAAAGTTCAAAAAGACAACTAATATCTGCAGTGAAGAAACTACACCCTACAACCACACATTACCCAATACAATACATATCACGCTATATGTGGGGCAGCAGTGTGAAGTAGTGGTTAAGAGGACTCTGGACTCTTGACTTGGAGGGTCGTGGGTTCAATATTGGTGGAGGACACTGCTGCTGTATCCTTGAGCAAAGGTACATTTTACCCAGACTCCAGTAAAAACCCAGCTGTATAAATGGGTAATTGTATGTCAAAAAATAATGTGTAAGAAATCAAAAAATAATGTAATTGAATGTAAAAAATAATTTGATATCTTGTAACAATTGTTAAGATTTCCTGCCCTGGATCTTTCAAGGCTGTAGAGTCTGCTAAGAAAAAAAAAATAAATAATAATAATATATAATATTAAATAGAATATAATATATATATATATATATATATATATATATATATATATATAAAATATATAAATATATATATATATAATGTATTATAAAATGCCTGAGAAAAAACATCATGTATTTGAAATGTAACTTTGCCTGCCTTAAATTAAGAATAAAAAACTTTCAGCTTAAAATGAAAAAAGAACAAACAAATAATCATAATAATATCATCTTGAGCCCTTAAAATGACTAAAAGCAGTCAGTAATACACAGATAAAAATATTGGTTTGGAGGATAAATGCTAAGAGCTCTAGCTCCTTTTCCAAGCAGAGACAATTTATTAACAAATGAGGAAACATTTTGTAAATTTGTCCAAATCCTTTAAGTATCAAAATACCCATTGTAATATTTTACATTGACAGCACTGAGAAGCAAACATGTATGAAACCTGTATAGACATTTTTTTTTTTCAAGTTATTGAAGTGTCATATGCAATCAATACTACATGGCATGAAGTTATCCTGGTAAGAAATCAACAAATACTTATCCATGCCATACCTCTACTGGTGCACAATTGCTTAATTATTTTTCTAGGATTGATATATAAACAGATGGAATAAGTTGCCTTCAAAATGTTTTATTTAAATTTAACTTCCCATTGTTCAGAGACACTCTGATTTCCTGCTCAGTTTATTTTTTTTCTGTCATCTCTTTCAAGGCTGTAGAGGCTAAACACAACCCACACAAACAAAAATACATATTTTTAATATATAATAAGAAATGTATGATACTTATATTTTCCCAACATCATTCTTGAATTAAATAGAATATAATAAAAATATATTGTCAAGATATTTTATACATTTTCATATATATATATATATATATATATATATATATATATATATATATATATATATATATATATATATATATATATATATATATATATATATATATATATATATCAAATACACAAAATTGGCCCCTTTTCTAGATATGAAAAATATGTGAGGTACATGGTTAATATATGTTTTATGTATTTAAAATATATAAATGTGTATATATGTAATATATTGTTAATGCTTTTAAAACATAAAATTCACCTGAGAAAAATACATTATGTATACATTTGAAATGTAATATACAGTAAATGTACTTGTGTATGCCACAGAATAAAAAAACAAACAATAATTTTGTTTAGACAAACAGGTCACTTAAAATCATCTTTGTGGATTAATATAGGAACTTTCTTTTATTCAACGCATTGCTCTTTATATAACATCAGAAATGCTAAATAAAAATAAAATTAAAAAAGTTATAAAAGCACTTCAACCTACATTTTTTCAGGCCTAGAACAACATTGCCTGACGCCCTAATATTGATGTGGGTTATAGAGAACACAATAGCATTTCAATTATACAGTATAGTATTCTACTTTTAAAATGTTTTATTCATCAGTCAGGGCAGTGCGGTGATGTATTGAATTAATTAGATCAGTCTGCAGCCCTTACACCAATGAAACTCGAATACAACCAAGTATGGAGTTGGCATTTAGACCAGGTGGCGTGGGGTGAAAAAAAGTGATGAGAACACTTTCTATTTCTTTGAGAACATGTTGTGCTTTTGTGATTGTAAACCACATTTCCTTTATATATTGTTGTTACCGTCCGATTTTCAACTATGTCTGTATGAATGCAGTTGTCCATTTTTTTTTTTATTCACATAGTTTGCATGCTTTTTATGTCTATAGGCTACATAAACACATTATACATTACTTATTTTGTTTGTGCAGTTTTGTATAATAATATTCCTGTATATAGACAGTTTTTTTTAATACATTTTTATTTATTTATTTATTTATTTTTTTTTGCATTTTAGGGCTGGTATATGGGCATGTATTTTTTAATTCTTTTATATAAACCCAATTATTTTCAATTTTGTCTTACCGATTTATTTACAGAGCTTTTCGGTTGTATAGTATTTTGTATACATAATATACCTGTATAAACACCCATTGCTGTTTTTTTTCATCATTTTTGCAGTTGCGCTTTTATGTAATATGTGTATATTAACTAATTTATGTTCAAATGCCCACTTACTTACATTATGTTGGTTGTGCAGATGCTTTATGTGACATGGCTGGATAAAACTACGACTTCGGATTGTTTGCCCTTTCATTATTATAATTATATTGTTTTTAATCGGGTATAAACGTCAGGCTCATGGAGGTTCTAGGTATGCCTATTTTGGGTCTCATGTTAATGTATTTGTATTCAGTTCCAAAATATTTACACCAATTTGTTGCTAAATATATATTTTTATATATTTAAACAGCATCCATAAATAATGTTTTTAAAATGTATGACAAATGTAAGGTTTAACTCTCTAAAAACACAATATATTTTAAATGTATGGTAAGATTTTGTTTCATTGTCTTTAAATACAATAACTGAGAAATATATATTGATAACAATATATTGTAAAATATATGTTTAGTAAGTTAAATAAAATTAATTCAATATGGGTGAATGTATAATAATTCATTAAAATATCTAATTGGTGGCATTTTTGGAATATATTTTAAATATAATATTCTCTGATTTGTTTGATTTGAAATTTGAATTTTTTTTACCTATTTTTCCGGTAACCTTAATTGTATTTCATAATCTTTTTGTTGTTAAAAAATGTTCTGATGAGCCATATATTTATTTTATATGTTGAAAATATATCATTTTATAAATATATTATTCATTTATATTTAACATGCTTTCCCATTGCCTTATATATATATATATATATAAAATATATTTTATTTATATATATTATTTTTTTTCTTTCTGTTTATTTTTTTAGTGTATAAAACAAGAAACAAAACTGTCATGCTTGCCAGATGAGTGGTGGGTTAGGAACCCCCTGAAAGAAACCAGTCCTGTATGCAGGTGATGCAAGCAGAGCTTATTGTCCTATTGTTTAAACTTAAGTAGGGTTGTTAAAGGAGAATACTATCAACCCCCAACCCCGTTTGCTCTGCCTCGGTGTCAAGTTAGAACTTTCTTCACCTACTGTGAATGTGCCCTGGTAACCATGCAGACAGTACAGTACATCCTACAAGAGAGCAAGCGCTGCTTCTCAAATCCTTATGGTACTGCCTGTCCAATTTCAAACCACATTCAGTGGTTCCGGGTCCATATCTCAGACCATTTTACATTTTTGAAACCAAATACTTTCGGGAAGGGAAAACGAAGAAACAATAGAGGTATTTCATTCACATAGGCAAAATATCATACCAGATAATTGATACATGACAAGAAGCATGTTGGTTTAAGTCTTGAAGCTGGAAATAGTTTATTTTATAGTTTAGCTTATTTTGAAATAGATAAGTCCAGGCTGGGCATGACACAAGCTGTCCTTAGGTGCACTGTGGATACAAAAACAAACACCTTTGCCATATGATCCTAGGTAGGCTTCTGGCAAAATATACCTTACACTTTGATATATAACAGAAATCTAAAGTCACACACTGTCTAAAAGAAACATTTTCCTACCTTCATACAGTAAATGTGTTTTTCAATCACTTCTACAATTACGATGCTATAGGGCAGAGTAGGAAAACAGAAAAAAAAAAATTGAATGCCATGTTAAGATGGACATTTCAGTATTCAAGGGATTAAGCTAGGTCAATGTACATTTTTTCGTATCTCGTTAATGTTGTTACTGCTCAGTTGCCTGCACTGCTTGCTGACCCAAATTAAGAGATAAGAGAATAAGCAGCTACCCCACCTTGTGCTGCTCCATTCAGTGAGGATCAAGCATCCATAATCCCTGGATTTTATATCTACCAAAACAGCTTGGGCCCATCAGCAAATTGCGATGGCATATGGTATAGGTTTATGATTCATCTGGCACATGCATAGCAATGAGGGCCATCATCCACCAGCAAACACAGGAAATATCATAATGTTAAATTATGCCAGCAATGTGAAGAAATGGAATAAACCAATGGGAGTTTATTTTTGTTTTTGCAAAGTTGAGGCATCAAAAGTTGTAAAAAGCACAGCACATATTGGCAGCCCTTTTAACTGGAGGGGTGAACCTTTATTTCTTTTATGAAAAGAACGTTTTATCAGACAAATTGATCTGTGTACCAGATACTACCCCACTAACCCAACTCCACTCTCCCTTATGTGTCTGAGTATTAATTTAGAGAGCACTCCCTGAAAACATGGGGTGATTTCATGGAAGAGACCTTCGGAACCCCCAGTGACTGGCTGCGACTCCGCACAGCCAGGATGTGAACCTGCGCTGTATGACTCACCTTGCACACCACGTGGCTGTGCGTTTATCAGATGAGCCACTTGGGGATGCTGTACTGCTGTTCTTACACAATCCAATTGCCTCTCAGTGCTGTCACTCAGGCACACTTCCACTCCTGAGTTCAAAAACGCAGTGGCGCTAAATCCAGGGAACCTTAATAACAATATCCCTGCGTATTGCACAGGTTTCTGTGTAATATTTTTATTGACTTGGCATGGCGTCAATAAAAAACAACTTTCTCTACATTCCTTCATGTCACTCTCCATGAAATGCAATTTTTCCCCGTTACACTAATTGCTATGAAAACAATTAAATACACGTCTACACGTAATGTGTTTTTCATAAAGGACAATGTGAGACCTATAAAGTGATGGTAAAGTAAAAATGATAACTGACATTTTTAAGTAAGTGTTCCTAATGTGGTTATTATAATGCACATGCATATGAAAGGTATATTAATTTTAAAATTGGAAAACAAACACTACCTTACTTCCCCTGGAAAAAACTCCTGATCTTGTCATATGTTTTTTTTTTTTTTTTTTAACTCTATAAATATAATGCCCACCAACATAATACTTGAAGTGATAGGAGTGCGCACAAGTTCCCTTAGGCAGGATCATTAGACTGTCAGGCCGAGAGGTGAGCATGCTTCCTATTGAGTCACCAATATCCTCACAGTTGCTTACAGACAAAAATCCGGTTTACATGACTCATTCACAAATGCTTGTGTAAAAATGTTTTTCAGCTTTGACATCAGGGTTATAAAAAATGTTGTGACATGCATAAAAATGCTATGTTGTTTAGACTTAATATACACTCAATCGGATGTGGGCCTGAAATGAACTCTTAAAGCTTAACTGGGTATTTAGATTAAGTAACGTGGCATTTAAATTCAAATGCAGAAGAAACAGAGTTACTACTTCAGTGGCTTGACAGTCTTGAGTATGTGTATAAAACAGGAAACAAAATAGTCACAGTATCTTGCAGTTGAAGAAAGTCAACACCATAACAGCTAAATGTTGCATGATCTGCCTCTTGCTTTCAACACAAAGGGTAATGTTTCTGATAGATATTTAAACACCATCAAGGTGTTCCAGAAATCACACAAAACTAATTTAAATAATAAAACATCTTTCTGTAGAATTCCAAAAACCTATCGAAATTGAATTGAAATGGTTAAATTGGCTGTACACTTCCTTGCACCTGCATTCACTTCCCACTTCCTTAAAGAGATGCATTGTTTAAAGGAAATCGAGGCCTTGCACCATGTTTTTAAATGCAACTTCTAAAAATAAAGTCTTTAAAGCATTGTTGACTGTTGGACCTACCACGACACTGTATCAGGATCTCTATTTGGGAACTTTGTAACTTGAACTGAATTTCAACTGCTAATAGTGGAATGCCCCTCTATGCATTTGGGCTTCTGTAGTAAGATTGCTTGAGACTTGAACTTGGTCAGCTCTCCCGGATGAGTCCAACAAATAGAACTCATTTGCAAAGGGGATTCCATACTCCAAGAAATGAGTTCAGTCAGGAAACGATAGATTATTTATTAAAACAGACTGGACACCACTACTACATTATACATATTTTACACTACATTCTTTGGTCTTCGGACTCGCCTTTCAAGGTACCCCTGCTCATAAATTAGCTTGTAGATAAATAAGTGGAGAGGCTGACTGTTGGGAAGCCATAGGCAGGTGGCAGGATAGCTGCCCACCACTGTTAGACGAAGCCAAAAAGCATGTGGAGGCTGGGGAGGAGGAGGCGACCTTTGGTGCACAGCGGGGACATAATGGATTGAGTGTATTGTTTATCTTACTGGATTGAGTGTATCGTTTATCTCATTGGATTGAGTGTATTGTTTATCTCAATGGATTGAGTGTATTGTTTATCTCATTAAGCGTATTGTTTATCGAAGGACAAATAAGATACTAGCTATTTGACTGACTATTTGATTTGGTATTGGAAGCACCTACAATATCCTTGATGTTTATGTGATTTGATCTAAGGTTTAAGTGAGTTTCCTGGCAGAACCATCTCTTTGTTTAATTGACCACAAGACTGTTGAACAAGGACCATGGGTGGGGGGCTATTTGAAAATGTGTGTGTCTTTTACTGATGTCAGTATTATTAACTCATCAGCTGCTAAGAGGTGATCCATTACATTTTCCCCCTTCTTCATCAAAGCTTGTCCAAAGCTTAAAAACATCCAGGCTCATCACCGTAACCACTTGCAGTCCCCCAGTGTCTCACAAGCCAGAGTAAATGCTATAGTTCATAATAATAAAGTTTTGTGTTTCAACCACAGGGTCAGGAGTCTTTCCCTTTGGGTGTCACTGTAATGAATTGGCTCCTTGCTAAGACTGTGTGGTCAAGTGGTTAAAGAAACAGGCTTGTAAAGGAGGTCCCCGGTTCAAATCCCACCTCAACCACTGACTCATTGTGTGACCCTGAGCAAGTCAGTTAACCTCCTTGTGCTCCGTCTTTTGGGTGAGACGTAGTTGTAAGTGACTCTGCAGCTGATGCATAGTTCACACACCCTAGTCTCTCTAAGTCGCCTTGGATAAAGTCGTCTGCTAAATAAACAAATAATAATAATAATAACAGCCCTGATACTCAGGAGCCAGTCAATCAGATGCTAGAACTGAGCAGATGAGTTCCAATGGTGTCTATTCACAAGAACTGACAAGAATAACATGTCTGTATTTTCGGTTTCATTCCTCAACTGATTTATGACCAAGGATGTGTGGAAAAAAAAAAAAAACTCTAAACATCTGTGATTATGTAGAAAAACATATATCACTGCAGTATGTACTGTACAAACCAAGATACAACAAAGGTAAAGTAATTGGTGTAACACAACAGGCTGTTCTGTAACCCTTTAAGGTTATTGGATTTTCTACATCTTTTTCACAGATATTACCGTATTAACATTAATAACATACTGCAGCTTATTACATCTGTTTTTGCAAATGTCCCTTTTTTCCTAATGTTTATTTTCAATGTATTCATACTGGAAGAATGTCTTGGACTCCATGACTGGCTTCATCTTGGTTTTCAAACTTTAATGCCCCAAACCTTTGTATTCTGGCTCCCATAGATACGCTGTCTTTGTTGGGGGTAAAACACCATACAGGCTGCTGAAGTAAACAAACAGTCTTATACCTTCTGATGTTATGCACATCCAACACAAAATACATCAAAGTAAGTTAATCAGAATTTTTGAGAGTCCTGTCGGTCCCAGGTACAGTGCAACCTGACAATATTCAACTTCAAACCAGCAAATGACGCTTGTTGTCTGGACTTGTACATGAAGCCAAGTACAAGCCATTTGAAATAATAGTTCTGTCATGTGTATCTTTAAGCTTACATATACCGTAGAGCGTTAAAAGAAGCTTGAAACACATCCATAGACTGTGGACCATGACAAATAGTTAGCCATGCATAGTTTTCTCTGACAGGTCAGGAAGTGAATTGTAACCCCACACGCCTGATGCAGGTTTCTATTGCTGTTAACAAGCCGCCAGTGCTGGTGGTATGAGTGGCCCTGTAACAGGTGCAGGCTAGGCAGGCAGGCAAGCAGGGCGAGAGGCCGGCTGCTACACATAACATGCTTGGGGTGAGTTGAGGGACCAGCAAAGAAACTATATGTGCTTTGGAATTAAAATAAATAAATCTTGGGCCTGGAATCTGAGAGCATTAGTCACTTCATGTCAACAATCACCTAAAATAAGTAGAGTGAACTGTCCTTTTGCTACTTACAGCTTTAACACTGGAGGCCTGTATATGTAAACTATTACCCATTGTATAAAATGAGAAGAAGCCCCCACCCTTTCACCGGCTATAAAGATAAATGAAATTAGTCATCTCCAGTGTAAATCTGCTATGTCAAATTAACCTAACTTGTTTTATTTATTTTTGCTTTGCATTTTTTTGGTGTTTTTCTCATTTCATAAAGAATGGCGCTAATGACACTGGAATAAGTTGATTAACAGGATGAGACGAGGCAACCCGGTGTACACGCGGAGGCAGGGCGCCTCTACACTGGGCACTTCAAAACACATTCTTTAACCTGTGCACAAAGCAATGATGCCATCAAAGCCACCAGCACAATACATAACAGGCTTCCAGATTTCAAGCTTAGCTGAGACAAATATGTCAGGTTATAAATGGCACAAGCACACCAACAATGTACCTCAAAGTCAAAGAAACACAAGCAATGCAATAATTTTTATTTGACCCATGTGACACTCAGTTGGTGCCAAAATGTCTATGTTTAGACAGCAGATCAAACTATGTATACAATAAGTACATATTAATGAAATCCTAACAGTTATTTAAATAGTGCTCTTAATACTTAGACTAATGTTCACAAAACATGTACCCCAATGCTAAGTTAACATCAAAAATAAAACAAAACATTGGTGTTAAAAAGCTTAAAAAACTCAGGAGGTTCGTTTTAGAGCTCCTACATGTTTACTACTAGTTTCTTGTTTGTTCTGTAGCAGTTTGCTTTTCATTTTACAAAATAACACTTAGCACTATGTTATATGCTCTGTGAATATGCCCCTATTCTTTAATTGTTAAAAATACAATTGCTTGTAATAAGTTTCCATGTCTACTTTAATTATGTTAAATTGCTTAAAAAAACAAACAAAAAAAAACAACAAAAAACAAACAAAAAAAAACTACATACTGTACTACCGTACGGCTGAAATGCCATCCATTGATTCTGGTGAGTGATAAACAGATATGTCACCAGAAATCCTCAAAGAAATTACAGCCTTAGTATATACAGTTGGGTGTACATTAGATCTTATCATTATTGCTATTAGAATTATTATTATTATTATTATTATTATTATTATTATTAATAATAATAATAATAATAATAATAATAATAATAATAACTTGTTTCATACTTTTTGATTGACAGAAAAATGTAAATATGTAAAATAATTTAGTGGGTTATCCATTAATAATTAACAAAAAAAATGTTAACTGTAGGAAAGTCAAGGTAGTCTAAAGACAATACATTTTAGTTTTTTTGTGCATTATGTTACAATTTTCAATTTTAACATATTTAAGATACATTTAAAAAAAAAAGTCTTGGACCAGATAACCCATTTGAAAAATGAAACTATTAATTGAGAAAGACAAACATGCTATTCTACATGCAATTTGCATTTCTGTATTGTAAATAAAGATAAAGACACACAGATGACTAGACAGATAGATGGAAAGATTGTGCCAAATAAAGTATACAGAGAATTCTGACAAGGTGTACTTTATTTGTAAATAAGCTTTTTAAATGAAAAAAAAACTACATTTGACATGATAAAGCTGATACCAACAATAAAAATACAGCTGCAAAAAAATAACAATAAAAAATGTATTCAAACTTATCTCTGCGTCTATTTTATTTCCCACAAAGCCTAGTACACTGTTTCTCTGCCATGTATGTCGCCCATACAGAATCAACAGCTCCACTTAATCCTTCTTTTCATTAGAACTATTTTACCAACACACACAGGAATCCAATTAATTAACCTGCCACGTCTTTCTGTAAAGCTACTGGTGCCTCTTTGTGCTCCTGCAACTTTTGCTTTTTCTTTCTTAGAGGGGGGACCTGTTTCTTATAGCTGTGTTTCAGGTGAAGGAAGAGGATGGGTAGTTGTCTTTTTTTTTGTTTTAATATAATTTGACATTGATGAAAAAGACAAAGGCTCATCAGAGTGTGCAAATAATGAAAATATTGAAGGTATATTGGGCAAATTTCACTAAATGGAAGACCCAATTTCAAAGCTCTCCAAACCTCAGAGGGATTTTTTTGTGCACTTTGCCTGTGGTGCAATGCACCACAAAGATGCTTCTGCAGTGTAGATGGTACAATATATGCATCTCTCATTTTGTAACATGTAATTACACCCCCCTGTCTAGCCTTATAAATCTTTTTGTGCCCAATTAAAGATCGCCTTTAGCATGCCTTTTTCAACATGGGGACAATTGGAGATGAAAGTGAGTCTATTCTTACTGCTTAGGTTTACAAACAGTGACCCAGACATACATTGTATCAGTAGTAAGAAAAAATGTATATCGTGTACTCATACAACAACAGCGTACATTAAACTAAATAGAAATTGATTTAAATGATCTTTGTTAAATGAACTGCCCTTCTACCTCCAGATTCCTCCTGAGCAAAAAATAAAGGCAACAAATTCCCTGGGTATTACCAGCAACATTTTGTTAAGGAAAAATTCATGTTTTTATACATTTATGAATGTATAAAATGTATGGGTTTTTTATTAGACATGTTCTATCAAACAAAATATATAAACGTTATACTAGTGCAACAATTTACTATGTATATTATATATATATAATAAAGTTAGTCATTCAAATCTATTTGTTCCTCCTATCCTTTTATCAGGCCCAAAATGTCAACCAAAATGTAGCCCTGTTTCAACTTACAAGATTCCAAATTTCAGATGTACACTGTGGGAGCTACAATTTACAGTAAACATTTATATATATATATATATATATATATATATATATATATATATATATATATATATATATATATTCTCACAATTTCTTTCACTGTTTTCAGTAGTATTTCAGCAGAAGAACAGTGAAACATTGTGTTCCTTTTTTTCATTGCAAATCTACAAGCAAGAAAAAATAAAATAAATCTGAAAAACGCTTTTCAGTGAAAAAAAAAGCAATACTCTTAATGTGTCTATAATGGGGACTCCCCTTGATATGGGCTGCTTGTGTTTACATCCTACTGCATTGTGGGTAGATAAAAGGTCACACTCTTTATCTCCCAGTGCAGTGACAGGTACAGTAATATGCAAGATCGTATTCAACTTTTACATTTCTGTACCATATGCAGATAAAACTATTAACGCTTTATTTTCTGAGCTATGAAATGTAAGAAAAAAGCTGCTATCCATGATGTGGCACCACCGGCAATTAGCCCCATATTTTATGTGAAATGTCATTGAGAGGAAGATCTGTGTTGTGACTGGTGTGAATAAATAGCTCATTAATGTAGGTTATTTACAGCCCTTTGCTTTCACATTATTAGCACAAAAGAAAATAAAACCGGAAGGTAAAATACATTTTATTTCTGTGTATATGTGCCATAGCTTTAATAGCACTGTTGACATAAATAAAAGTTAAGAAAAATATTCTGAAAGTGGCTCTGTGTAAAAGCTTCATCCGGCAGCCCCACACATTTGGAAGTCGACCAAGAGAATAATTTATGTCCCTTGCTATTTCCATGAAGAGCACAAAGGAATAATTAGACCAGGACGCTTCGCCACGCTATTCCCATCTCGCGCACTTGCATGCCCACCAAATGTGAAATGTTCGCCTATTCCCCTCAAACGTGATGGTTGTTGAACTTATTTTTAGTGTCATTTGATAAGCTTCCCTGCTTGCAGAGAGACATCCCACTGACCCAGCCACTGGTCATTGTCTATACCAGTTCACATCAAAGCAGGCGTGCTTTGTCAGGTTTCGACTCGAATATCCATTTTGCATCTGAAGTACCGTATCGAAAGTGACTAGATCGTTCGAGCCTTTTTCTTCAGCTGCTGACTCCTTCCTCCCCCACAGTGTTTCCGCTCACACTAACATCACTTGGGACTGCCGACGTGACAGGGCGCTTGAAACATTTTACAAATACATCGCCCGTTGTCTTTGCAAGGGCCTGTGTGGCTCTATGGATATACTTTCTGAAAATGAACAATAGTGTGCCCTTTTTTGTTTCTATTTTGCTTTTTTTTTTTTTATTTGGGACCTGTCTTAACGTTACCAAGGCATGGTGGTGCTCCTCAAAATCTGAGTAATGCGCATACAGTAATAGGTCATTCAATGTCAAAAGGCATAAAAAAGATGAGCAAAATCTTCACAGGCTGCTGCTTGCTGTTGCCTTTAATTATATTAATTAAACTTTGAGATTCTCATGCAAAGAGAGTTGCTGGGTTGTGACGCGGAGGGACCCTTGGAGATTTGAAACAGTGGAGATACATACCAGCATTGAGACTGCTGTATTTTTGTTTTAAAAAATCCTAAAACTGATAGGTATGTTTATAGATGATGATGCTTTATACGTTACTGAACTTACAGTGGTGATAAAAATGAAAATAAAACACCAGCCACCATGTCAAGGTCTTGAAGTATCAGTCCCTCAAACCCTGCCGAAGATCTTTGGTTACAGGCTGTCTTGCAGTACAATAACGCTCTATTAATTTTTCTGTCCCGGGTGCATAATGAAAGAAAGGTGTCTTCAAAAAGGGCAAAGTCTTGCTGCTTCCAATACCTTGGGGCATCCTGTCTACATTTTGTCATGCGTGTGCACTTTTCAGTGTTAAAATGACAAGATTTTCAGCCAGAACGCTCCCGCTAGGCATTAAATGATGGTGTAGTTGGAAAGATTTTGTGATGAGATGTCGCCAAAAGGCAACAGACTTTGGTACTTGTTAGGCCCATCGGGATTATTTTTATTTCCTCGCCAACAGCAACCAGCTTCTTTTTATCTCTGATTTTTTTTGTTTTGTTTAAATCACTGCCGTCTGTGTCCATTAAATTAGGTTTTCCACAGAAGGCACAACATGGACAGAATATGATAAGTATTCGGTGTGCACAAAGGTGCTTCGCAAAACCAAACAGCACAGAGTGGTACTGGTGGTGCATTGATGGCCCTTTCATGATTAAAACCAGTAGGTTATTAGGATATAAAAGCTTAATAAGGTGCTTAAGAATGCAGAAGAATTTAAAAGAGGTAAAAGGGTGATCTATGCCTCAAACTGCACAAATTCAAGGAAGGCCAAAAGACATAGTGGTTTTAAAGCAAAGTGGTGAGGTTCTTTGTAAACTGGTAACCGGTTTACTGCTGTCTTCTGTAGGTAGTTACACACACAATGAATGTGCCCAAATAGTTTTCTTCTACTGGCTCTGAACACGACTGAAGTCTATACAGCGACCCTGGAAAACAAAAAAAAAAAAAAAGACACATTTATTGTGCTATAAAGACACAGCAGTTGCAATAGGTACTTTTCAGGAAAATAGTGTGCTGTCTTTCCTTTTATGATTTTGTTTCAGCTATTTATCCAGAGATCAGTCCTTGATCAATTTCAGATCAGAGTTAATTACTTAACATTAATAATGTAATATTATGATAATAATATTGAAAATATAAATACATATGCTACAGTTAAAATGGACTTACATACATCAATATCACTGAAAACGCAGTCCTTTAAACTATTGATTTTTTTTTATTATTTGAATAACAAATGTATTACGTGATTAAATGACGGATATACTTTAACCAGTATATATACCAATATTGTACTAATTATGTATCACAGGTAATTGTTTTTTTTTTCCTTAAAGCCTTGGGCATAATAGTAATAATAATAATAATAATAATAATAATTAATAGCTTTTCTCGCTTAGTTTTTTCTATTTACAATCTAAACTCCGTTTTCATTTTTGTCCTTTTTTAAATTTTAATTTTATACATTTTTTGTTTTAAACTCGTTTAATTCTTCTGTTGCTGCAAACTCACTTTTTTACAATTAAATCCTCATTTTGTATCTCTTTTTTAATTGCTGTTTTCACGAAATTCTGTATTAGATTAAATTCTGTTTTTAAGTTAATGGTTTAATTGTTCATTTCTTGTGTGTGTGACATGCTTTGGGATCTCTATACAAATGTATTTGAGTCTCTTTGTTTTGCTTTCAGATACTTTTTGTATGAAGGACGCTATATAAATAACATCTGATTTGATCTGACTTTGATAACCTGACAGAATAACAAAATAAAGCACAAATTATACAGTCAAAATACATTATTATTATTATTATTATTATTATTATTATTATTATTATTATTATTATAATATATGTCTTTTATGTTTTATTTAATGAATCTCTGATCTGAGTTTCTAGCCTTGCAATTTATTTTTTCTCCATTTGGGGCTCACTTCACATTCCAGATGTAACCAATGTTAGCAACACAGAGGGGCAGTACATGTAGAGTAATGGTGCATGTGTCTCTGGGCTCTGCAGCTTGAATTACATGTACTGTATAAGTACATCATGAAATCACATATATGAGAAATGATGTACTTATTCAAATCCTTTATTTTCATAGTTATAGAACTGGGTTGTTTCTCTTTTACTACATTCCTTAGTATAACCAATGCTGAATATATTTCAATGAGTTATATATACTATAATCCACCTTGTTATGGTACTGCACACCCAGTGACTATAATCATGTAGGGTTAAAGGATAAAACATCAGATGCTGTGTTGGCTGCAAATGGTACAGTGGATAAATGCATTGGAATAAGTCTTGAGTTTCAAATCTGTTCCAGACAGAAGGGTGTAAAAAAATCATCATGGTGTAAGGGCTATGCAGGTGCGACACAATACGTTCAGATCCATCCCTAGTCCCCGGTGCTCAGCAAGCTCATGCTTATCTGGCATGGTCTGTTGAAACAAGGCCATGTTGAATGCAGAACAGAAGCTGGGAATCCAAACCCACCTGTGTGTGCCGCACAAAATATAGGACTGCAAGCTACACTTCTGACTTGCTGTAACCTTTTACAAGAATACAAGTGTGTGGCTCAAAATGTTATTCAAACGTGGAAATGTACAGCATAGGGAAATATGTAGTGCAACCATGTTTATCTGTGATTATATGAAATCAATGGAAACTAAGGATGCTCATTAAATCTTAATTTGGAAAGCGCCATTAAAATCAGATTTTTTTTAAGTTATCAAATTATGTATCTACATGTATACAGTGTCTATGAGTATAAATTCTGCTAGATAAACCATCCAATTTTTGATTGTTATGTCAAGAATATATTATTTGATAGGTTGGGGATGAAAAATACATTATTTAAGGCTGGTGGGACGTCATCGTAGAAAAATCAGGCAACTGAGGTTTTTTCAATTCAAACAACCTTTGTTTTGTAAATAAATTAGGAATGCCGAGAATCTGTGTTTTACATAGAATTTGAATTACAGTACAAAGTGGCAGATGCTGTGTTACCAAGTTCATAGTTCTTCATCTTTTTCCGGATCATTTTGTGATCTTCTCTTTTAACATAGCTTAAAATGAAAAGGATAAGAAATGGTTTGTATTAACTATATTTGACAATTCTGGAATATAAACTTTTGTGATAATGCAGTCTTCAAAATGGGTCTTGTTTCCTGTTTAAACACACATTATTTTAAAATTCTCATTAATTAGTTTAGTTTGAAAATTAATTTACTTCAGACATAAAATAAACCAAGGAACTTTGATTGAAACCACATACAGATGCTCAAATTTGTTGGTACCTTACAGTTGAAATAAGTTCATTCCTCCTGAAAAGTGATTTTTTCTAGTAATGGGATATTCTAAAACTGACACAGTTTACCCCTTGAAAAGGTAATAAATAATGTTTAAAACTAATTACTTTAATTTTCTTCAATCTTGTAATGATCAGCCTATTTAAATGGAGAAAATTAACTGTGCTGTTTGGTAACATTGGACCAGAGAAACAAGCATTGTCTTCAGAAAGAAAATAATAGACAACATACAAGACCATTCCAAGCAGCTTGATGTTCCTCTGACAAATGAAAATATTGAAGTTTAAGGTCCATGGAACTTAACCAACCTCCCTAGAAGAGGAAAATCGACCCCAGATTGAACAGAAGGATAGTAGAAAAAGAACCAAGGATCTGGCTGAACTCCAAGGTATATTCAGCACTATATTCACCACTGGAATTTGCTAAAAATGACAACACATTCTGGGGAATTACAGACATCAAAAGTTTTGTCACATCAGCTCTTTTGTGTTTTACATGAAACATGGAGGAGGCGGTTATGTTTTGGGGTGTTTTCTCAGTTTTTAAACTCTCAAGACTAAATGAATTTAAGAAACCTGCCCAGTGTCAGAAAGCTCTGTCTCAGTCGCAGGTCATGGGTCCTCCAACAGGATAATGACCCAAAACACACAGTAAAAAGCTTAAGAACAAAACATTGGACTATTCTGAAGTGGTTTAAACGAACATCTATTGAAACTTTTTGAGAAAATTACCTGTTATCATTAATTAGTTTAGGTTTGCAACAAAAATGAATCATTTTTTATGCCATTTTCAGACATAAAAATAAACCAAAGGAACTTTGATTAGAAACCACATATGTGCTGGATAGAAATTTGGTATACCGCCCATAGAATTGAACGTTACACTATATATACACGCACTACAGTACAAAATCAAAAGTTAGTGTTAATGCTGACCCCCCCAGCCACCTGTTCCACTTGTAGCTCTGTGCTTGTATTGAGGAGTAATTTGGAAAGTTGGTGGTTCTTGGTCATAATGTCAAAATAGTTTTCACAATCTTTAGCCAAACCACAAGGACTAGTTACAGTACTTGGTATTTACCAGCTTATGTATCTACAAGGTTATTATGAATACGTTTTACTTTGTCAAAGAAGACAGTACCTTCCACTACCACTGCATGTCAGCAATGCTGAAAAGAAGTTGAAACCTCTGGGTGACAAAATTCCTCAAGTATTGCCCTATTGAAAGTGCTGTGCTACCGTCTCTTCATTGTTTTATACTGTATTTGCATATAATCCTCTGCAGATGTTTTAATGACATCAAACAGTCTACTGTACAATGTGTTTCAATTAAAAAAATAAAAAACCCAGATGATAGCAATAGTTATACTTTCAAAATATTGTTATTATAAAAATGAATGATACAAATGCAGACATTGTGGTAATCCTACAGTAATTAAGCTGACCATGATTAGATTTGCCTTTTTCATGCTTTCCTTGTCTTTCTTTTTTATTAAAGTCCAGATATAAAGCTGATAAAAACAGACATAATACAAGATACAAGTGCACAGCTTAATAACTCTTAAAGAGGCCATTATATTATGGATCTGATGTAAGGATTGGCGCAGTGCAAACAATTGCGGCTGCAAAATCCAAATTGCCTATCGGCCTATGTAAGCTTAAGAGCAATGCAACGTACTCAACACACACAAATATCTAGAGGGTCGCAATGAGTGCTGCCTGTGCATCGGCATAGTATTTAGGAGCCACACGTACAGCCCAGATGTGAGGTGAGTTAGGAGTACAGAGAGCAGTAGGCGCTGTATGAGATTTATGGAGCACGGAAATTAAACCAAACAAAAACTTTGTCAGAGGAAGGGCAGCAAAGTCCTCTTTGCGCACGGAAAATAATTGAAAGGTTTTCTGAGGAGGAGCTGAGAGTCCTTACGGCTGAGGTAACTCAGCATGAAATTGAGTTCTTTGGAAAAGCTTTAGCCAACATTAGTTATGATACCAAAGAGGCCAATATGGTCCTCCAGTGAAGAAAGTCAGTGCTGTCTGTGTTACCAGGAGGACAGTCAACCAGGTGATGAAAAGGTGGCAGGACCTGCGGCGGCGAACAAGAGCGAAACTCGCAACGCAGCACAGGCCTGCAGCAGGAACAGGACGAGGGCCACCATCCACATCACAGCTGACACCGCTGGAGAGGCAAGCAGAGAGGACAATCCATCCCAAACAAAGTGACACAACCCATCCCAAAGTGACCCAACCCATCCCAAACAAAGTGACCCAACCCATCCCAAACAAAGTGACACAACCCATCCCAAACAAAGTGACCCAACCCATCCCAAACAGTGACCCAACCCATCCCAAACAAAGTGACATAATCCATCCCTAACAAAGTGACACAACCCATCCCAAACAAAGTGACACAACCCATCCCAAACAAAGTGACCCAACCCATCCCAAACAAAGTGACCCAACCCATCCCAAACAAAGTGACCCAACCCATCCCAAACAAAGTGACACAATCCATCCCTAACAAAGTGACACAACCCATCCCAAACAAAGTGACACAACCCATCCCAAACAAAGTGACCCTGGGATTGAACATTCAGGGTCTTCTCCGTCTTGCCTTTCTCCTCTGAAGGTTTTCCTGCCTCTCCTCAACAAGAGCCAAGCGTCGCTGCATTAGGAAGTGTACTACAACAGCCATCCTGAGCTAATTAATGACAGGGCTCTGAATGTGTGTGGTTTTACAGCTCTTAATTACTCACTTCTACAATGGTTTGCACCTTGTCAGAGGAGATGCAAAGTTTTTGGAGGGTCAGCAATTACCCAAGAATGTTTGTGCCCGCTTAGTAGTCCAGATCCCTGCCGAATTCCATGCTCTTTTTTTCATTTGAATACATTGCAATATAATATCAATGAATTAATAATGGCAAAGTGCTAATTTGATAGCAGATGCACAACGGCAGTTGAAAACCATTCTTTACATACGCCGCATTTTTAGTGACTGCTAAAGTCCCACTTTACACCAGCTAAACATGGTTTTTGGCAGCAATATGGGTGTTTTGCAGCCGCAAATCACTTTGTAGGTATTCTTAGATCAGCCCCTATATGTATTCTTCCTGTAATGTGTTCTCCTTCCTTTGATGTCAAATTATATTTACAATGAGCAGCACTCAAGTTCTAAATGCCAGATTGAAATATTGTTGCCAGTATTTATAAGATTAAAACTCCCAGTTTCTGTAGCGTTTTGCTCTTAACCAATCATTCTCCTTGCCCTGTTAAGTTGTCCTCAACTAAAAACGGTAGCAGTGAATGGGGCTGAAAGAAAAGTGTTAATTAAGAACAGCAATCCGTTGCCTTTTAATCTAGAGCCTGCAATACAATGTGATGCTGGCTGGCGGTGTCACGCTGTTTACAGATTGTTCATCACTGACTCCCATTGCCTGATTGACAGAGTGTATTTTTACAGCACAGAGGAGGGGGGGTGGGGTGGGCTTGTCTACGCCACCTGGCCACTGCGCCACATATATCATGCCGTGATAACAGGCAAGCAGCATGCGCCTGACATATCCATTACAGGTTAAGTAGGCAAACCACGGCCACGGCTGCAACATTTAGAAGCTGACATCACTGTTTGTTTGCCTGTGCCTGCCAGTTGAAGGCAACAGTAAGCAGCATCAGTGTCATGTTCAGGGCATCAACATTCTGAAGGCATTAACATTCTTGTACTCCTGGTAACATCCCCTTGAAAAAGGATGTATTTCAGTACCAAAAATGTGACAAGGCCGAATGGGTCACCACATTTACAGTACCATAGTTTTATACCCAGGAACTCGAGAGCGGATGTCTGCAGGCTACCGGCCTCTGGAGGCCAAAGACCAGCCCAGCAAATCTCCGCCCCCAACCTGGCCTGTAGGGGTCGCTGCAGAGTGGTGAGGAGAAACAGTCTAAGCCGGATCCCACCTCCCCAACCTCAGGAGCGCCAAAGCCTGAAAAAAATGTGATCTTGCCCATTGTATCTTAAAGTTACATATATATATATACACACACAATGTAGTAGTACATGCAGAAAAATTAATTAAAGGTAACCTCAGGACAAATAATAAATAAATTAAAAAAGTCTGTTTTGTTATGGTTTTGCATTTAAATGGTTTAAAAAACAAACAAATCAAAAGGCATTCAGAGGACTCCAGAAGGACGACATTCATTAAAAAAAAAATACGTACCCCAACACGAACACTGGTTTGAGTCACGGTCTGCACTATTATCAGCGATATATATGCAACAGAAGCCGCTGGTAGATTACAAAAATGATTAATTAAACTTAGGCTAGGTAGTTGTTATCTTAGCATGTTTTTATTCTCTATTAATTAAATTATAATATGAAATACTACAGCAGGCTATTGAAGTAGGCTATAATATTTTTTTTTCATTAAAAAGTTGTCGTTCTTTGTTGAAATTAATGTTTAGCTTTCATATTTTGTTGTGTACTGCTCATTTAATCAAACCAAGTAGTGTAAGAGAAACTGTGTTGAGAATTTAAAAATAAAGCATTTTATGAGATTTTTAACTAGAGGTACCGGGAATATGACTCTGCACGCCCAGAGGTTCAGGAGCTGTGCCCCGGCACAAATTAAGCACTGTATATATACATATAGTTTAGTCCTGGGATCCCCATTTGTATATTATTTCAAACGAGTTTACACAGAAGTTGCATCTTGTTGTTTCAGTGACAGTCTGTGAGTGGCAGCTGTAAATGGCTGTTTATATCTACTCCAGTGTACTGTAAATCCTCAGCAGCACCATAAACTTAAATGGCTGACAGGCTCCTTGGCTTTAAACTGTCCATATGGCTGTGCTTAGAATGATCAGACCGGTGGCTAGTATCTGCTGAATTTAAATGTTCCGTTTCTGTATTTTTCACAATTTAAAACATACTACAATAGAAATTTTAAGCAGCACATGCATAGTTGTATTTGGGATGCTAATATTTTTTTAAATTCTTACTTTCTGGGGTACTTTCTGGTTTATTAAAAAGTTGTCAAAATAGTCAGAATTCTATTTTAAACCACATTTATAATAAGGGGAACTGGATTATTATTATTATTATTATTATTATTATTATTATTATTATTATTATTATTATTATTATTATTGTACTTTTTTAATATGTGACTTGTGGTTTTTTAATATGTGCCATTGTGAGATTTGTTATCTAAGACAAATAAATAAGCTGCAGAATAAAGAATTCTCGTAGAAACTTTTTTGTTACCACCAGTTTTTATGAAATCAGGATGTCAATGTCTGTCTTTTGTTTACTTGCTATAAATAAACAGCAATTCCAACAGTCCTTTATTTTCTCATATATTCTAAAAGAAATAGAATGCTTTGTGTCAAGAAAATGTCCCTTAAAATATATATATATATATATATATATATATATATATATATATATATATACCATATATGACCAAATAAATGTTCACCAGTTTTAAATGCCAGGGAAAGTCTCTGAGTGCACATTCAAACTGTCATACAATTGCAGCTGTTAAGATAATGTATTAATAAAGATGATCCAATTGGTGTTCTTTTATCATAATGCTGTTGAGAATGCTATTACATGTGCTAATTTTAAAGATACATGGGTACAATCTCCATCTACTAATATGGAATTCATTCTACACGATTTTCAGAGATTGATGAATTCACCAGCCAACACATTTGTCTGTGTAGTTTTACATAATGAATGCATTTTTTTAAAGTTATGAATAAATCTTTTTGAAAAGGCAGTAACATAAATGTAACAGTGAGCAACTTTGCAGTGGGATCAAATCTTGTCTTATGCAGTGTACTGTAAAACCTAAACTGACTGACACACCAAAGGGACTAAACATTGGTGGCCTCTTAAAACAGACGGCCATTACCTTATTTAAACATGCTTCAGGTGTCCCTATTTTAATGCTAGTGGACATATTTAGTCTATTTAGTATAATTGTGCCTGTATGATACCGTATTGTTCAGTACCTATATATTATTAGGAGGGTGTAAACAATTTTTTTTTTTTTTACATCCCAACTGTATTCAGTTTGGGTTTAAAAATCTGAACAGTGAAAAAGATCAAAGATGTTTGTTCCAACCATTGCACAGTTAGAAAAGTTTTACCATAGAGCTCAAAATAAGCACAGCCTGTTTGCTGGTGCGAGGATAAGTCATTTCTGAAGCTAAATATGCGAACAGCACTAGCTGCAGCTGTTTCCTGCTCAGAATCCTGCTTCTTGTCCCCTGTTTTTTTTTTTTCAAAGTAATTGCACATTGTTGCCAGCTAAAAGCTCTGTGCTGTTTCTGAACCAACTTCCACAAAAATGCCAGTCGTTTTGGCTAGGGCGAGCTCACAGAAGGTACAGCAGGCACAGATGGCTCTAATACACAGACAGAATCCAGCAGAGGGACAAGAGCAAGCCACACCAGAACAAGTTCCAAATAACTGCAGTGTATCCAGTCAAGCTCCGTAAATACCAAGGTTAATGCCACAGCACTTTTAAATCATTTAAAATCCCTACAACAACAACAACAAGAGCAAAACAAAACTGTTTCAGTGGGGGTTGGGTAGGTTGTTTCTCTTACATGTTTAAAAGTGAGCATGTGGTAACAGAAACCCCCCATCAGTATATTATTACACATATGCTGCTGTGAGTCTTTCATACTTCAAGAAATAGAATGACCCTCCAATACTAAAATCTCTGAAACATCTTCGATGCACAAAATATTCCTGATGCCTAGCCATGCAACGCATCAGGAATATTTTTGAATATTTATATCACAGGGAAAGATTAACAGTCGTATCTTAATATGAAGCGTTTTAGTTATTTTGCAGACAGCCCATTCAAATACCACTTTGAGATATTCCATACAGAAACCACAATAACCCAAATCTAGTTCTTTCTTTACTTAGTGTTGGTGGGTTGGTGCCATTCCCAGCTTTGTGTAAAATGCCGTCGCTCTGATTTGGTAAATGTGTAAGTCGTTAATAGGCGGGGTAACACTGCACTTGTGAGACAGTGATAAATTCATATTCATATATAGCCATACATTATATAACCAATCATATGTCTCTACTAGACTTCGATCACAGTAAGTAGAGAGGGAGAATCATAGGCTGGGTTTACATGCACATGAAAATCGACTCTACGGTCTTGACTCTGTGATGTTGTCATAAAAAACAAAAAGAACATCCGCTGGTCAGCGGAACTTTAACGGCAGGGTCAATCGCTTTCTCACGATAAAAATAGCTGTAAAAACCCATGGAATCGTGCTTGTGGCTCACGGGATTTCAGCAGTCAAGATCCCGTTCTTCTGACTTAATATCACGCAATCTCCAGCAGAAAGGCCGTACAAAACATAGACACCCCCAACACGCACACACACACACACACACACACACACACACACACACACACACACACACACAGTGCATTTATGGACTACTTCAACACTAGAACAGCCGCGGTTATACTCATACCTACAACTGCCAGTACATTTTTAACACCATCAATATTAAAATGAAAGACAAACTATCAGATACAACTCAAAAGTTTTATTTAAGCACATCATATCAAACACCTGCACAGCCGAAACGCCGTATTTAAATCAACAATTAACCATAAAAGGGTTTATTTTCTAACTTACCACATATAAAGCACTACTTAAAAAATGAAAAACTATAATAAAATAAACATTTCAAACGAAACTAGTGTGTAAACAGGTATATGCACATACAAAACTGTAAAAACAAAAGTAGTTTTAAATCTAAAATGAAAGTAACATATGATTTATCTTGCGTGTGTGTCACTCACAACACAGAATCCAGGTTGAGCTGCTAGCCTGGCTGCAGCTTTGCAGTTTTGTGATCGAAATGTTTCATGGAAGCACTGTGACTAGCTTCAAGATGAAATCTCTCCTACCTTGTACAAAACGAAGGAGCTGCCAGGTCCAGTAGAGATAACAACAGGCTTGCATATATATATATATATATATATATATCTATATCTATATATCTATATCTATATCTATATCTATATATATAAAATTTGAATATTGTAGGTTATATTCAAAATAAAACCATGTATTGTAAAAGGCAGTTCTAGTGTTAATGAAATGTAACTTTTAGATATTCCACAAACACACACACAGAAATATAAATTCTAAGTAATAAAACTTGTAGAAATTATATTTTATATAATTGTGTGTGTGTGTGTGTGTGTGCCGTGCATGTGTATGTGTGTGTGTGTGTGTGTGTGTGTTGGAAAGGTAACCAGACAAACAAGTAGCTAATGCGTGGTGTAATTCAGAATGTGCGCGACAACATGTGAATTCATGTAACTTGTAAAATCTTTTTATCTTCATGGCAAGCACATGTAAGCTGTCCTCACGACATTAAAAGTCGTTCTTTCCCTAATTAGTATGCAGATAGGGACATTTAAATATCCCCTCCCCTAAAGCACTATGACTGAGAAGTACGGCCAAAACATCGTGAGGAAAACTGTCATGACTTGTCCATGTAAACACTGTCATAGTAAACTATCTGAGGAGTAATACAAACATGCAGATATGAAGTCTTTATCTTAAATGGTTTCTGAGATGAGGTAGTGATGAGGCTTTGAAGGTGTAGCAAAATAAATTATTTACCATAATATATAAAAACTGTCTCAGCTCATTTAAATATACCCCACACTGCACTCCTAACACTGCCAAATGCTGTATAATAACTACCTATAATAGCCATGAAAATACAGTACTACTCAACATAAACACTTATAAAACAAGTCCACACTGATGAGCTGCTGCCTACTCTATATTCCAATTCAGTTACACCACACAGTTGTGGTTTGAAATGCAAGTGTATCCCTGAAATTATGTGAATAACAAAGCCTACATGATATCATTTACTCATAGTAATCAAATGTGTGTCTACTAATTTAGTATTTTACATGAATAAAAGAACGATCAAAAAACAGCATCGCTGTATTTAAAAAAAAAAAAAAAAAAACGTTGACTATCAATCTAGAAATACAAAACATTTGGTGTGCCATGTATGGTATAACACACATTATTTCCTAGTAGCAGAATAATGCATAATAAAAACAACCCAACAACAGAGGAATGACACAAAAAAGCACAGGATCACCATGAACTGTGTTCCGGAACCCTTACCGACTGCACAGTCCTCTTTCCACCAGCCTGGTGCGGGGACGGGTCAACTGAGATCTACAAAAGTTAACATCTGAACATACGACAGGAGAGGCAGTAATTGGAGTGAGCTGTCAGGATGGAACTGGGCTAGCGTGTCTGAAAGTCTGCCATTAGGACGTTGCCGTGTACATGTGCCAGGACTCTTACTCTCCCACAGGGTGGCACAAATTAAACTCAATGATGAGACTAATGCAGTAAGAAATGCTTTTGGTACTAACTGGAACTGACATTAAAAGTAACACGTTTAAGAAACAGTCAGATTGTAGGTGGTAAGGTTAAACATTGGTGATAACAAATACGTAGGTCTGGTGTCATTTTTGTTAAAATAAATAAATAAATAAATAAAATCCAGCTTGGTGATAAAAAAAAAAAAATAGTGTGAAAAAGAAAATCTGTTGTGTAATAACAGCCATTAAAATCACTGCATGATTACTACGAGCTGATAATGGACAATTACAATTTGTAATCATTATAAAGGCTGGTTTAGCTGAACAAAAACCAACACAACAAATTCTGTTCTCTATCAGATTGCTATACATGGATGGTACTTCGATCCACCGCTGTTTATACTGTGTCAACCGAATAGACTCCTGCAGTATACAAAAAGGCAAGTTTGTCAGTGAAATGCTTTCTTCTACACACAGTAAACTGTATCTGATGTATTCACTCCGACCATTGCAATCTGCATAGTATTTTGGTTAATTTGGGATAGCTGAATCTGATTAAATGTGTGGTCTTCATAATAAGCTAAGTGACTTTACTCAAACTGTCTTAACTAACATTCATTTGCAAACACCAAATAACTACATAAATATAACATGACTGCATTATGAGCGTTAGACAGAATTATTATGATAAAGCTCCAAATTCAGTCAATGTTGCTATTTTTAAAAATTAGTAAGTAATTATTGCTCTAACCATTCACAGCACATTTATTAAAACTTCAGGGACTATTAATAATGTTTAGCTTGTACTAGGCATTGATGGCATGGACTATTTTAAACCGTTTCTACATTTTCATCAGTTTTGTTTTTAGGCAGATTACAGCATGTTTATACAAATCATTAGCCTGCCCTTGATTTCAATATAAGACCAAAATAAGTACAGTTGTCCATTCATTTTAATAAACTAAAAAAAAAAAAAATACTTCTATTTAGATCACTTTAGTTTAAGCATACTTAATCTATGTCATTTGTTGGCTCTGTAGGAGCCCACTGGTTGGATTAAATCTAACATTTTCACACCACAAGGGAGGGCACAATACTATCCATTTGTGTCTCAATTCTAAATATAATGATTTACTGTACATATAATTTTGATAAAATATTGTTTGTCTTATATAGAAAGAGAAACATCTTAAATTGAATGCAAAGGGAGCCACAAAGCTCCTGTTTCCTCTTATAATCTGTCTAATTAAAAACAGTCAGACATAGAGTACAGATAACACAACGTCTTTGTAAAACTGAATTCCAATAACAATAGAAAACACAGTTTTAGAAACAGGTGCTATACTACTACTGTTATTAATACTAACTTAAGTGTTTCAATGTTGAGAATGTTGGGACTTTTCATGAATGGTTATTATTTTCTTTCCTGTTTTGCCTTTGTTTTATTTAATACTTCGACTGACATCCTTGACCATTTTAATAATGGATTTCCTACCATGTAATTAATTACTAAAAATTGAGATTTTTCAAGAATATCGGGGGGAAAAAAGGATAAGGAATGTCATTAACGGAGCATCACTTAAACATCAGAAATATGAAGAAATTAAAAAGCAACACTGCCTCTATTTATTGACATTTGCGAGGATCACATAAATAGCACCGATGTGTTAACATCATTAAAATCAGGAGCAATTATCATCACAAAACACAATACATAATTGCACTGCGGCTTCTCAAGTCTAATGCTGAATGTTATCCAATCTGTAATTTGTTAGTTCATTATTTTGATAGGTTTTCAGATTAACACTTGCTGCAGTTGTAACATTCCATGTATTGGAAATATTAACTTGTTTATTTACAGACAATAAAAACGAATTGCATTCTTTTTCAAATGCTTTGCATTTTTGTTAAACAGATTAAATGTAATGACATAAATTAGTTTAAAAACATATATTTATTTCCTTTTTATTTCATCAATGGGCTCCACACACTGAATTAAAGCATTTAACTTTAAAGATTAGTGTGATAAGCCCCTAGTTATTGGGTCCTGAACTACTTACAGTACTTCGGATTTTGTTACACTTGGTTTTTTCATTTACCCAAAAAAAAGTTAACTGAAATATTAGTAATTATAAGTAATATATGTACTATATAAGTAATACATGACAGTGCATTTGTGAACTTAAACATATCTGAGCTAGGGTTTTTATAAGTGTCTTCTGAAACTGTCCAGTCTAAACACATTGCGTTTTGTATTTAATTTTATTCATCTATTTTGTTTAAAAACTAGTATCACCTATCACAAACTATTATGATAGAACAGGAACCTGGTTACAGTGTTTCTGAATGTTGTGTCTTTATAAAATGAAAACAATAACACAGCAGTTGCCAAAAACGGAAGATGAATTTCCAGCATTCTATAGGTTCTATCAATGACAGTGACCACTTCCATTGGTGCAAGAAAGCAAGTTTACAGCAATCACAACAGATGCAAGTACAAGTATGGGTAAAAGGTTGACTAAACCCAGTGAAATAACAGGTGTTCTACTCAAAATACAGAGCAATAAAATAATTCATTTAAAATAATTCCTTAGATTTAAAGATAGTTCTAAAATAACTAGAAAATAGAAATGTGGGACCGTTATTCAATAGTGTTTTTTTATGTTGTTCTCTGTTTAAATGTCTTATATGGAAATGCAACAAAAATATAACAGGTATTTTTTTAACATTTTGCCTGTTGTTTAACATCACACAAAGAATTTACAAATAATCAAGAATGATTTTAAATGGAATTTGTCTGTTTTAAGTGGCTGTGACATGGAATATTTAACGGGTCAGTGCACCTGTTGATAACAAATATTAAGATGCAAATTACCCTTGAAAACAGATTATAAAAACTATTTTTATTCTATAATTGTAGTATAAAGCAGCAATACAGGGTGCGCCTTACTGAAATGATGCTTTCTGTCCCTCACGCTCCATATCTCACAAACAAAGTGGTCATTGTCGCACAGGTAAACAAAGTGCCACAGGATTGTGGGAAACTTCTGACCTTTGAACTCAATACCAAGACACTCTGAGGTTCAATTGTGCCATACTAAAAAACACCTGCAGGATTAATATAGGGACTGTATATAGCTAACTTAAAATCTGCAACTGTTTAAGACCTGAAAACAATTTGCTTAATTAGACCTTTTTAATTATCAGTTCAATTAAGGGTCTAGTTGAGTAATTGAGAGATCAGTTGGAATGAAAACCAGCAGACACAGTGGATCCCTGGGACCAGGGTTGGGAACTCATCTAGATCAATAACATAGACCTGTCACTCTGCTACTACCTTAATTACCAAGGTGTTTAAAGTGTTAAATGCTTTCACCTTATTTCATGCCCTTTGCTCATTACATGGGAAAAATGAGCCACCAACTTTAACGTGCAAAGAAGCCACAGGATACAATTTGTTTTAGTCCTCGTCTTGCTTTACTTTCTCCAAATGCATGCCAAGCAAACACTGCCATTTAAAAAGATTTAAAGGTTATGAGAAGTATTAAAGAAAATCCTCTTAATATAAAATCTGGTTTGTTTGGAGAATATGTAGAAAAGGGACTACCCTAAGCATGTTTTTTTTTTTCAACAAGACCTTGATTTCTATTAATTCTGGAGAACATTATCAATCCATGCTTTAGAAAATAATGAATGTCACAGCACACATCACTATATTCTGCTGCAGTTGTATGGTGATAAAACTTCTTGCTGATCAATTATATCAGCAGCTGAAAGTATACTCATCAAACCATATGCAAATGAGAGCAGTAAATAAACTAGTGGCATTCATCCAGGATGTGATGATGATCAAAATTCAAATTGGAGCAGCTTCAGGACACAGTATTCTCTGTTAAATTATCCATTTCTATTATGATTGATGTTTTTTAAAAAAAAAAAAAAATAATAATAATAATAGAAATAATGATTAGAAAAACATGCAAAAATGGCTTCTAACAACACAAAGGTATGGGCAAGGAGCATAATACTGAAAAGTAAAAGATGCATTATAAAATAGCGTAAACATTTCCTGCATCCTGATTGGCTGATAACATTTCAATGCCATGTGGTCAAAAGAGTATAACCGATAGTTTAGATCTTCCTGCGCTTTAACCAAGCTACATGTATATAATTTATAACATTTTCCTGCAATTTGCTGTGGGGTTTGCAAAAGGGAAGATACTTGTGTCTTTAAGGAAAGGACAACTGTAGTAAACAGTCACCTATGATTATATCTTAGTGTAAAATGTAAAATAGCAATACACTATGCTGCGCCACCTCTGCAACAGCCTCCCTCTGGGGGCAAGTGAAGCTCACTTTCCAACCTCAGAGGCCCGGCCATGCCGCCCTCGTCCTCTGAGAGGAAGGTTCCCGAGTGCCAGACCCCCGACCAAAACTCTCCTAACTATCTTTCATTTTCTCATTCTTCTGCTCAATCTAATCATTTTGACCCATGCCAGTCTCTCTCTCTAGAGAGCAAAGCCTGTTCCCAGCCTCAGTCCAAGCATTTGGCCTCAGCTCCTTGGAGGTGGCTCCGAGAGCCAGCGGGGAGACCCTGGGCCCTCTTTGCATGTTTATTTCTCTTTTCCAGCTCTCCAATCTCCCCGCGAAGGAAGTGAGGCTCACTACTCAGCCTCGGAAGTTCATGACAACCTCCCTCATTCATGACCCTTGTAAGCCGGGGAGACCTTTGGACATTCTCTACATCTTTTCAATTTGTCCGCAATCCTACTTTTTGTTTCCCCTTGGAGGACGTAACATAGCTTCCCAGCCTTGGCGGTCGATCGGTTTGGCCCCACCTCCGAGAGGAAGGCTCTCATGAGCCAAGGGGAACACCTGTCCTTCTGCTAAAGTCAAACACTCTCCTGTTTCAATTCCAGAGGTTCTTCCTCCATGCTGCCCTTGCTCCTGTCCCGTGAACTTTTAAAATAGCTTGAATTCTTGTAGAAATCCTGCTTCTTTGCCTGTTCTCCAGATGGAGTTTCTGTGTTTGTTTCAGCAAAATGAAATAAATCAAGAAAATCTAACACAGATTGTAAGCCTGCTGAAAAGGTACGCAAGTTCATAACATGTTTGTTTCAATCTAACATGTTTCTGTTCTGTCGCTCATGATTCTGTCATTACCATTCAGCCAGGTCATGTCCCATGTACTGAAACTCCCAGGGTTCAATTCTCTTTAGGTCCCTCTGTCTACAACATTTATTGACTAACAGGAAGCTAGTAGTGGGAAGTCAATAACGGGACGTTTCTGTACTTCACTGTAATTCCGACTTCCCCTCGATGTTTCTGAACAGCTATTCTATCACTAGTGATCTGCGAGAACCACCTGTAGCTCTGACAGAGAGCTACATAAAATAATACATCCCAAGTGCCTCGCCTTGAGTCTTGTGTTTAACAATGCCGCCTGCAGCTTTCTGACCTGGTTGCTTTAGATTGCCACAGCTTACACTGAACTTTCTGACCTGAAAAATGTGATTGGCTCAGTGCTTTTTGACACTTTTGTGTCAAACTCTTTAGCTCACATGATGTTGACAGAAGTCATAACAAGGAAATGGGAGGGTGACAGGATGGGGTGTAACAGAACAGTCCCACACTATCAATGGTCCCCTTGGCCAGTTCATAGTGAAGTGCTGGTGATGCACAACATCTGACTTGCTGTCACAGACCCAATGTGGTCTGGTGTAATCTATCAGCTTCTTAAGGCAAAAACAAAAATCACTTTGATAAGCTGCTTGCGTAAGAACAAGTGCTGGCTTGATTTACATGCAAATCCACACTTCCCCAGATTTCTGTCCAAAGTCCAAAGTACACATTTCGACGTGATCACTTCAACAGCGTTCCTAGGTGCATTGTTTGTTCACATGAAAATGGGACATCCTGAAATGGATACTAAAACAGTTGAGGGGGACACTGAACACTGAACTCCCCAGTAGTAGTGCCTATGAATCGAGGCCCAATGGAGCATTTACAGATGCATTTATGTTCTGCTACTGCAATTTATATGAAACCTAAATCCTACAATAGCTTTTTACAGCCAGCATTAAATTACATATAGAAAAGCAATTCATTCCGCTGAGGGCACATGACAAGAGAGGTGCTTTGATGCTCCAGCCAGTGACAGCGTGTGTGTACGAGGGGAGGTCTGTTAAATGGAGGCTGACAAGGAGTAATTATTCTAATGCAATACATCCCAGACTAAACAAGAGTAGCTGGGATGAGGTGTCAGATGCAAGTCATTATTGTTGACAAGAGCTGGATCCAGCCATGGCAGCTGTCTCCCTCCCAGGTGGGCTGACCAGACCTGCTGTGGCTGCGTCTCCAGGGTACTGACAGGGCAGGCATCAGACCTGGTGGAGTAGGTAGCAAGGCCATGGGTGGTGATGTCTTACACTGGAATGATGGCAGAGTCCTTAACCCTTTCTGATGTACTTTGTATATATATGAAAAAATGTAACCATTCAACCAGGTCTGTGTTCTGTGGGACGTCTTTCCATTTAAGAAATCTATGCATTATTTTATTACAAACATATTTTTACAATGCAAAACACTGTGTTAATTTAAAGTGACTTTTATGAACATCCTGACAAACCTAGTAATCAAGGATGGGTTAAAGACAACAAACAACTTAAAGAAACACGTGTGTAGACATTATAAAAAGAAGAGTATAAAACTATATGTCAAACAATTACTTAATTCAATAAAACAAGAAATGGTGTCTGATTCTTGCATTTCCTTTTGTAGCTAGGTACAAAGATTTGGAAGATTTTGACAAACAAGAAAGAAGTTAATGGTTCACAGTCATCAAGGGTATGATAGTGTATTAGGGCATCAGTGTGGCGTAGTGGTTAGGGCTCTGGACTCTTGACCAGAGGGTCGTAGGTTCAATCCCAGGTGGGGGACTCTGCTGCTGTACCTTTGAGCAAGGTACTTTACCTAGATTGCTCCAGTAAAAAAAAAAACAACAAAAAAAACCCCCACCTGTATAAATGGGTAATTGTATGTAAAAAGAATAATGTAATTGTATGTAAAAATAATGTGATATCTTGTAACAATTTTAAGTTGCCCTGGATAAGGGTGTCTGCTAAGAAATACATAATATTATTATTATTTATTTCTTAGCAGACGCCCTTAACCAGGGCAACTTACAATTGTTACAAGATATCACATTATATACATATACAACTATATACATATATAAAAACAACTCAGTAAAGTGTTTTGGAGTGTATGGTGGGGTTCTACTGTAATGAGAAATTCAATTACATGCTCTTTTATATTTAACACGCAAACCACAGAAAACTCAAGAGTTTGTCAAATTTCATTCTGTGCCACTATTTTCTCTAGCTACGGTATCATATGTTAGTGTTCTATATTCCTCCACATCTGCATTCACCTCCCCTGCTCTAAGAACATGTTTAAACTGTACGTGTATCGTGACAAAACTATGTTTCAAATGCCACTCTACTGCTATACAAGATCCACTCAATATGGCAGCTCACAAAGCTGCATTTCCCTGCTACCATATCCACATAAAAACAAGGTTATGTAAAAAAATACAGCATAAAACAACTACAGTTGTGCATCAGCAGTGTGGAGTAGTGGTTAGGGCTCTGGACTCTTGACCGGAGGGTCATGGGTTCAATCCCCGGTGGGAGACACTGCTGCTGTACCCTTGAGCAAGGTACTTTACCTAGATTGCTCCAGTAAAATCCCAACTGTATAAATGGGTAATTGTATGTAAAAAATAATGTGATATCTGTATAATGTGAAATAATGTATAATGTGATATCTTGTAACAATTGTAAGTCGCCCTGGATAAGGGCGTCTGCTAAGAATTAATTAAATAATAACTACGATAGCTTCTGTATATAGAAATCAATGGGTTATAAATGTGCCGTGTGAAAATAAAGTAATAATAATACTTTTTTACAAAATGTAAATAATTTTAATATATTGTACGTAAGTTATTCATTGTTTAGTTATTCCAGCATGTTCATATCAATTAGATCTCTCTAAAGAGCTGAACTCTGGAGAGGCTAAACTCAGTCAGCCTAAAAATGCTAAATTACATCATACTTGAGAACACTGTGATAGTCTCACATATTTGCATATGTTCAAACTCTGGGTATGCAGGGTTGCCCCCAGTGAATATCTTACCCTAATAAACAATATTAAAATGAATGAATTCTAAAACAAGACACACACAATTTAAAATTTCCTTACATTTAAAAAGATTATATCAATAGTTTCCCAATGGCTAGTCTTACATAAATTCATCAGTACTGCGCATAATTTCCTTACAGCGCATTATGTATAAAGTTATTTCTTGCTGGTAATCTGTAATCCCTCGTACTGTGTTAATAGAGTAAAGCACCTTAAGTGACTCAACACTGATGGAAAAAATGGTCAAAGTTGGGGGTCGCTGTATGTAGATTAGTTTACTGCTCTCCATATTCTCCCAACAGCTGTCAATCCGGTTTGTTTAAAATAAAGTATAGAATGCATTTCATTAGGTTTATCAGAATATACTCAGTAAATATTCATTTTGATTGATATTATTTTGTTTTTATGTAATTGGTATGTGCTGTTTATAAAGAGGCTCTAAAAATGAAAGCTCCAGGGAGTGAAATGGAAACCCATCTAGGATAGTAAAAAAAAAAAAGTAAGAAGGGTTTCTTGCTAGTTTTGAAATTAGTTCCAGTCTGTGCTATGGACAAACCTACATAAACAAGTTTTTAATGTAAGCAATTGTTTTGGAGGGTGTAAATGCTACCTATAGTACAGTAATACAAAGGGGGAGCGAGATGTATACTTCTATGGTAGTATAACACCCCCCACCCCCACCCCCCCCCCAAAAAAAGCAAAATGTCTAAGACTTTTGCACAGCAGTGTATATATATAGCACTGCTTGGTGACCAGCCAGGGAACAAATCTTACCAGCGCTGGCTAAAGAGCTAATGATCTGCCCGTTACTTTGAGCAGTGCCATATCTTTTCTCTGTTTCTGTCTGTTGTAACCCCCCTAATTTACTAGTCCTGCATTTCCAGTGCTTCTGGTGGTCGTCAATAAAGCTGGTGGACCCCCGTGCCCCTGCATCTCCCTGCCTTCATTAGGAGCTGTTTGCATCATCCCTTGTGAAAACGTCAGATGTCATCAGTGACTTCATTCTTTATCACTTCCTCCAGTGTAGACAGTGTAACCTTCAGAAACCTGCTGCCCACAGTTTTATGTCTTAATTAGCACTACTGTCACTATGGGGAATACCTTATCATCTCAATTTGAGAAGACATGCAAAGACCTGGTAGATTTGAACATTTTAGCATTAGCTGCTTTTGTTTAGCTGCTTCTGTACAAAATGAATGACACGCCTGAAACACTGTATGCATGAAACAGTTACTGAACTTCAGCAAGTTGTTAATTAAGGTATCAAATTAAAAACAAAGTAATTCTGTGATTACTGTGCTTAGTAGTACAGTGTTCAAGCGTGTGTATGTCTGTAATGACATTCAATGAAAGATAACTTGATACAGTGTACACAGAAGGGAAATATTTTGTAGTATTTTGTATTTAATCATATCCTGATGTAACTATCACTATCTGCTGTATTATTGAATTGTGGTTTGTCACACTTGTACTTTGCTTGAACAAAAGTTATTGTATTTCTTGCTCTTATTGTATTACTTGTATTGTAACACTTAATGTATTTGCTTATATTGTAAGTCGCCCTGGATAAGGGCGTCTGCTAAGAAATAAATATAATAATAATAATAAATAAAAATATATATATATATATATATATATATATATATATATATATATATATATATACGTTTTATTTATTTATTTAATATAAGTAGCTTAAACACACAATGAATACAGAGTGCATTTTTTTCTGCAATTTGCCACAAATTAGCATGCAATTCTGTATTAAATGTAAGCTCATTAAAATAACAGCTTGAGGTCTCTGAGTCAGTTCAGTACAACCTGTTTTAGGTTGTTGAGTCTGTGATTAAGAACAGAACAAAATATGGCATCATCATAACCCCCCCCTTCCTTTCAAGGATAAATTACACACACGTTTCATACCATGAAGAGGAAGGTAATCATGACCTACATCTTAAGCATGTGGAATTGAATCTCATAATAAATGCCCAATCCAAGTTTCCTTAAATATTTCCAACAGGGCCATATTCACAAAGCATTTACCACTGTGCTAAGTTAACACTAGAACCGCCACAGCAGTCATTTTGACGGTTTGAGGTTTTCAAATGTAAAATTACTCTGTTTATGACTTTTCCTATATACTTGTATTAAATACCCTAACGCCGTCTGAAAGGCAGGATCATGAAAATAAAGAAGTGTGACAGAGACAGAATGATTCTTGGTGATAAATCTCTCTCCCGACCCATGAGGGCGCTGTGTAAAGGGAACAGAGTTTAGAAGGAAGTCGGTAATCTAGAAAGGGGGCGGAGCTACGATACACTAAATCATCGACCCGGAAGGGAAACGATGTGGCAGCCACGGATTGGAGGAGCGGTTGCACTAGTAAACCAAGGGGTCATGATTGACGTTACAAAAGGGGGCGTAGTGAAGTGATCTGTTCCTTGGTATGGTTAAAAGTTGATCCGGAAGAAGAACCTGTATTGTAATCATGAGTGTTTTGTTTGTTTTGTTTGTCGTGTCTACCAAACACTTGTTTGTTTTTATTAGATGGGTAATACGATCCGGAGCTGTCGCTAAAGGCCAGCACTAAACCCGGACAACACTGCACTTTGTTTCACGATAAACTGTACTAGCACCGCGAACACTAGAGCACGCACTGTGGACTGGTGATTGTGTTTGCGTTATGTGTGGGTGTAAAAAGATCGGGACTGTTATAATTTCAGGACCAACCCGTGGATTACAACGAAGCAATACACACCACTGTATTGCTTGTTATCATTATTTACTGTGTTTTGTGTCATCAGACCACTGGATTTACAAATAAAATATCACTGCACCTGGATTATCGTTGTCTGTCTGTTCATTGATCACTGCTGCATTCCTGCACCTGCACACTGGTAACCACTTTGCCACAGGATGTTATAATCCCACCCACCTAGAACCGCCAAAGCCGACATTTTGACTGCCTTTTACAATAAATGTTTTTATTTTGAATATAACCTACAATATTCTATTTTATTTTTATATACAAGCCTGTTGTTATCTCTACTAGACCTGGCAGCCATCAATTCCTTTGTTTTGTACAAGAAATGCACCGGGGAAAATATCAGTAGGAAAGACTTAATCTTGAAGCTAGCCACAGCGCTTCAGCAGAAACATTTCGATCAGAAAACTGCAAAGCTGCAGGCTGCAGCAGCTCAACCTGGATTCAGTGCTGCACCGGTGATACATGCAACAGAAAACATGTTGCTTTTTCGTTTTAAATTAAAAACTACTTTCGTTTTTACAGTTTTGTATGTACATATACCTGTTTACACAATAGTTTCTTTTGAAATGTTTATTTTATTATAGTTTTCATTTTTTTAAGTAGTGCTTTATATGTGGTAAGTCAGAAAATAAACCTTTTTATGTTTAATTGTTCATTTAAATACAGCATTTCAGGTGTGCAGATTTTTAATATGATGTGCTTAAATAAAACTTTTGAGTTCCGAGTTCCAAAACTGTTGAGTTC